>VXAC01008437.1:1355490-1380901 GCA_013399225.1 Rhipidura dahli
AAAAAAAAAAAGAGGGTGAAAAAAAGAGTGGTAGAGAGGAAACATTCCTCCCTTTCCTAATCGATCAAGGAAATGCAAGGGAGAGAGTAAAATGTACTCTATTTCCTTTAGAAACGTTTCCTTTAATGCCGATGAAAGCTGCCAGATGACAGAGACCAGGGTTGTATCTCCGCGGAGGAGCCGGGCTCGGGAAGCAGAGGAACGGGCTGGTAGCGCAGCTGTGCCGGGCACGGGGGTGTCCCTGGCAGCCTCAGCCATTCCTCCTGCAGCCCCTGCCTCCCGCGGGCGGTCCCGCACGGCAAACACGGTGCCGCGTCCCCCGGTGTGCGCGGGGCACTCCCGGCTACCGGCTTCCCCTCCCTGCCGCGCCCAGCCTGGGCTGAGCTGGGCACGGGCATGGCAAAGAAAAGTAGCTTTAAGTTGCAAGCGTAGAGTTGGGTTGAAAGAAGTACCGGTTCATAATTACACGTTTTAATTAAAAACGCGTTCGTGTTCGGAGGCAAGAGTTTCAAAGCACCGATTTGCACAAAAAACCCGAGCCAAGAAATACTTAACTAAGGAGTGCTATCATTTCATTTGGTAAAAAAAAAAAAAATAATAAAAAAAAAAATTGAAAAAAATCATACTTTCACAGAAGTCCCCCACGTTCCTGTGCCATTACTCCCCTCCGTCAGAGCAAACTGATTGCATACAGTAAGTTTAAAAAGCAAGAGACATAGAAACCTTTTTTCTTTTTTTTTCAAAATAAAAATTAGGCAAAATTCATAAAGGCTGTAAGAAAGTGGGCCTTTCCCATGCTTTCAAAAGATGAGAAACGTCTTATTTTATTTTATTTTCATAGGAAAATGAGAGTTTCTAAACCAAAAATGACTCTTCTCCTTGGAACACATCACTATTGTTGAAATCTTATTTTTTAGCAAGATGTTACCAATACCTGGCATCTAGGCAACAACCTCAGCAGCTCTCTGCTAAAGCCCTGGTGAAGGTGAGCCTACCAGCCAAGTCCTAGTAGGGCTGATAGGAAAACTCTCTCTGGGCAAGTTATCCCAAAGCTGATTCCCTGGGAGTTTACCCCTTCTAGGAAGAACCTTAGCAAGGGAAACAGTTGCTGGCTGAGCAGTAGACAAATTTTGGCAGTTTTTGTGATACCAAGTGGAACAACCACTGAGCCAATCCCTTTACACTCGCAGTTGCAAAGCCACGTTGCACGATAAACCCTGGACAGTGAAAACACCAAATATATGACAGCACACAAGGTGAGCAAGCATGCTTGTATGAATCTCCTGCAGGGAAAGGAAGGCAGGATACCAGGCAGTAATCACTCCTCCTCCCACCCTCATCATGGGCCACGAGCAGGGGGGGCATTTCCTGAGCTATCCCCTGCCCCACTAGGTTCGTTCTGTAATGCTGCACCAAATTTCAGGATCCTCTTTTGGAAAGCCACAAAAAGTACCTTGTCAGTACTGGGGGTGCCAGTGGTGGCAGCCCCAGGCAGCAGCTACGGGGGGGCAGCTCTGCCTGGCCCATCAGGGTCCCCAGGCAGGTGTCTCTCCGAGCGTGCTGTCCCAGCCTGCCCCCTCCCTGACTCAGGAGATCAGCCCTGCTGGTAGAGCAGTGCAGGGTGATTTCAGGGGCTGCTGAACCTGACCCGGTCCGTGAGCAATGGCTGTGACACAGAGCAGAGCTGGAGGCCAGACCAGCTGCTCTCCTCTCCTCAGAGGCTTGGTGCTCGCTGTGCATCAAGTGTGTTCATGCAGCTTCTCCCAGCCACCCCTCCAGCTGGGCAGGACCAGCGACTGGCTGTCCACAGCCTCACGCTGCTGCTCAGTGCAAGCACACCTTAAACATAGATCAAATTCTCCTCAGCTCTCAGCTTTCTTACAGAGCTGAACCAAGAGTGCAGTCAGAAGGGACCAGCTAAGACTCTGATACAGACAGAAGCCTTTATGTCTAGGCCAAAAACTGAGTTATCTTTTACCACATTCCCAAGGGGTTGTGGATGGGTTTGCCACTTCCAGCATGAAAGGAGGCTCAAGGAGCAGAAGCAGTGGGGCACAGCTCTGTGACGTCAGGTGCAGGACAAACACAGAGCAAACAATGTCCCTCTTCCCAAAGAGTTTTATCTCCAAGTGTGTCCATGTTGCACCAGGGCACTTCAAACCAGTTCTGCCCCCCTGCCCAGCCAATCCATTTCATAAGCCCAGGACAGGCACCACCACTATGTTAAGCAGACTCAAGCCCAGCCAAAAATCACATGCACGGCTGGGTATGAAAGACACAATTTACTCTTCCATAGCCTGACTGTGCTCCAGCTTGTATTAGGCAGCTTTTCTCTGCCTCGTGGCATCACTGGGAAGGTGATGGCATGAACTGATTTTTACCAAAGGCTCTGTTCAGTGGTGAAGAAGAAATTGCCTGAGTAATGGCAAAGTTTTGAGTCAGAGATGCTTCCTGTGCTATTGGCTCTGGCCTGACAACCTGGAATGCCTCCTGCATGCTTGCCTGGGGAAAAACATCTGACAAAACCCAAAAAACAGGGAGGGAACTTATCTCCCCACTGCCAAAAGTGAAAAAAAAAAGGAAAAAAAAAAGTGAAAAAAGGCTGCGTCTGACAAAGAGTAGTGTCCTGAACAAATGGCAGCTCTCATAGGCCCAACAACGTTACAGCCTGAGGTTTTCAAAGGTGCCTGGCTGCATTTGAAGATGCCACACCAAATTTCAACCAACACCTCATTTATTTAAGGTCTTTTGAAAACCCTGCCTTTCACAATCCGGCACCAGCCCAAAGCTTCCTTGCTGTTTTGAAACACGCGCTGTCTGTGTGTTGACAGCAGTCCTGCCATAAATCACTTCCTTCAGGCACTGGAAACCACCTCACCTGTAGGCCAAGCATCCACTGTTCCTTGCAATGAATTCCTACACTCCAAATTTCTCAGTAGCTGGAATCAACTAATGCTGGCTTTTTTCCTCATTAAAGAAACCTACTGGACAGAGGTTTCCTTCTTCACCCCAAAATCTGAGGCCTTTCCAACCAGGTATAAGCTCCAATATTTGTTTACTCTCTTGGACAAGAAACAGGAACTTTACAATCTGGGATGGAGAAGCACTCTGATTCTGCAGGGGACATTCAATATTTGTTCCTATTGAGAATAACCACACATGTCATAACCTTAAAATGTGACATTGGTATTGAGAGCAAAAGTCCTTTTAATATGTCATTTGATGTTGGTGACACCGTATCTAGTAGACTGATGTAATTAAGCAATAACTACAATTCTGCTCCTCCTTTGGGTCATGGGACCTGCTTCTACTGGCCAGGGTATATAGAAAGTAATAATGATAACTCTCTAATTTCAAAAATAACCTCCCATGGACACATGCTTCATCTGGAGTCCATGATGGAGCATTGTAATCAAGTATCCACAGATCATTACTCTCACCTGATTGCCACATTCTCAGAGCTTGCTGCATAAGGACATCAAAGTTTTTTTGCTTGGCCTCCCTTACAGGTAAATTAGTGCAAAATGAGAGATACTTATTTATAACAATTATTATTTTATTTAAAGAAAATATGTGGAAATCCATCTGCACAATTGAATGTGTCACTCTCACACATCCTACAGCTTTTGATTCAAAATTAGCAAGGCTTAAAAAATAGTAAGTTAAAAAAACCTCACACCATAAAGCCAAGCTCTTTAGTGGAACTAAGTCTGATCCATTTGAGGTGGTGGTTTTTACTCTAGGGCCTGTTGACTAACAGCAGGAGACACGAGAATTGTGGGTACTGATCCATATTTATCATGATTGAAGACTGTCCTGACATTTTTTAAATCCTCTGTGAGGAGGCTCTGATGTTGACCAGCATCTACAAAAGCACGCTCAAAATACTACTCATCACACTTCTAAGATGGAAGGTTCTTCCAGAATTGGCTTCCATGCTAAGGGCACCAATCCCTGTCTTCTGAATTATTCACACAATTCATGACTTGAAAATTTTGTGCCAATGGAAACTGAAACCCCAAAAGCTTTCCATTCTTGTGACAGAGCTGAACCAATCGGAAAAGACTGATTCAATATCCAGAGCTCATGATGAGCTCTGCCAGTCCAATGTACTTGACCAGGCATTAGAAAAGGCCATCATCATCAGAGATTGTAAGTGTTTGCCAACTACTTGGTGTTGGAAAATGTCCTGAACATGCCATACCAGTGATGGCAACTCTGTATGAGCGAAGTTGGCAAATCATTGTGCTCTGAACTTTCAGGGTGCTCTTTACTGGTTTCCTACATTCATGGGGGTTCACTGTGAAAACAGTAAGGGTATCCAATCCTCATTAAGCACTTTGATGTGACAGCAGGGAAAATTGATGGACTTGTTTACATGTAATAATGGAATCATTTGAAATCCACTAGACCTCCAAATTTAGATCTGACGTACACGTAGGGACAGTTTATGCCAAGCCTGATTTTAGCTGATGTAAACTTAGTCAACTTCTTTTGAATTTTTATGACCAAAACCAGAAAGCCAACACTGGTTTAAATCAGTTGGTTTCTATTTGCACATAAAATGATGCAGTCTTATTATGTTGACAAAGTCAGATGTGATGGGTAGGTCAGGGAGGCTACTATTCATACCCCAGCATAGGAAAAAGTGTGGGAGACTTTTGTCCCAGTGAAAAGCTACAACTTACAAAAGCCTTCAAAACAAAACTGCAGAAACGTGAGACTCAATGCAACTTTTTGAGACTTCAAACGTTTTGGAAATTGCTTTCATTGTTTTCCATTGTTCTAAACATCCCCTCTGCAGCCTCTTCACAGATGAGGACCTACAAAACAAAATACATTTTGTAGTTTGTGGGAAATTTACAACCACGTTCTAGACCAGATAACTCCAGAAGAGTTCGAGATAAGCTTCATATCCATATCCAAACATTAGAACACCTGTAAATAGTCTGAATTTCAGTATTGCTTCATGAGAAAGTCAAAGGAGCCTCTCCATAGCAAAAAGGAGAGAGACTGGCATTTTGGAAATCACAGACTAAAGACTTATCAACTTCTTTTCATGCAGATGAGCCCTGTCAGAGGTATTAAGGGTCACCATGTGATGTTCCCACCTAAGAGTGACACAAAATTAGTAAATTGCCATGGAGAAACAATATTAATATCTCATTTTACAGTCTTACTTGCGCTGCATATTGTTCTGTTCTCCCCTGTCCCCAGAGCACAAGAATGAAGCATCTGCACACACTGATGTCCTAGGAGTTTAGACAGTATTTATTCAGCCAGACCTCCAGCCAAGCCGATGTCAGTTGGAGCATCTTCTCATCAACCTGTTGAGAAGTGAGCCACTATGTGTCACAGTTAGACCATGCCCCAAAACATCATCCTGTGAAATGTCTGTTCTCCTGAACAAACTGTTCTGCTATTTCTCTAGGCTAGAACAGCACTTGTAATCAGACATTTGCTGGATGCACACCATTCCTACTTGCTGCCTAACAGCTGTTATTCATAGTACCAGGACTTCTGTCACTTAAAAAGGACTCAAAGCCACAGGTCAGCCACCTTGTCTTCCCTGAAAGGTGCGCTGCAAAGGGCAATAGGCAGCAAGACTGTGTGTGCACACCTTGAAATTGTACAAAACAGAAGGAAGCAGAGTCTAGTAGACTTGGAACAGCTTAGTTATGGCTCTTCATCCAATGTCCTGCTATAACCAGAACAAAGAAATAACAGAAAACCCACCGAGATCCCAAGACTAATTGGCTTTCTATGAAGTATTGTTTTTGTTTAAAAGACCAAGCTAAACAAAAAGCCCTTTACTCATGAGCAGGCATGACCAGAGCTAGCTCAGGGCAGAGATCTCCAACCCCAGAGCAGCAATGTCCCTCTACCCTAAGTTTGAGGGTGGCTTCTTTTCCAAAGCCTGTCTCTGACCCTCCTGCTGAGGCTCCTAAAACTTGCATTATTGGTGTGGTTTTTTGCCTAAGCCCTCAAGAAAGTATGCGACTCTTCTCTGTGTGAAGTGAACAGAGCAGTTTCCATTCCTTCCTCAGTTTAGAGAGTGACAAACTTTCACTAGGAACTGGCCATGTCACTGACACAGACCTCCCAGCTCTCCTCAGCCACCCTTCTGACAGAGGAATGCCGTGGAAATGGCAGTACATCAGCTGTACACATCTGCAGTGCACACACTTCTTCCTTCACCTTTTGAATTCTGCATGTGAAGAAACAGTAGAAATAAATCTGACCATGAGCAACCTCCATTTATCACTCCCCTCCCCTTCTTGTTGCCTTCCATGGAAATTGAGTATACACAGAATAAGAGGTTATAGTGGTTTTAGCATCAGTAGTGGCTTAATGGAACTACACAAGCACAGCACACTGAAGCCTGTGCTTTGCCATTTTATCTTTAGAAGAAGACAACGGTTTTAGGCATCTACAGCTAAACAGTGGAGTTTTTTAAAATGTCCCACCCAAACATCCACTGCTACTGTAGCTGTACCTTCCCCAGTCCTGCCCTTCCACTATATCTTCCTCCCTCCTCTAAACACACACATCAGATTTGCCAGTGCTGGAGAGAGTCACACTTCATGCCCAGGCATCGAAAGCTGGATCAGTTCATGTGAGATGCTGAGATGGAGAATGGGAAAGAAAGGAACACCATTATAATCAGACTCTGGGTAGTATCCTACACTCTATATATATATGTACACACACATTTATTTATGCATTTTAGGATTCTCACTAATTTCAGCCATGGGACAGAAATGAGAAGCAGCTGCCCAGCTTGTGAAGATGACAACAAGAACATATGACCAGAATTAGCTCCACATTGGCAGTGACGATTGCTAGGATTTTCCTGTCCAGAAGAGCTGGCTTCATGTGACAGTCCTCTGCACAGCATAAAGGACCCACATTAGAGTCCTTTCTAAAGTCTCCCTCCAGCTCAGCCAGACACAATTCCTTAGCTCATGTGATCTGCACTAAAAAGAGTGGAAAGTCAATATTGCAATGTCCCAGCCATTCATCAACACAACTGAAAATTCAAGGTAAAAGGCTTCAGGCTTTCTGCAGTTTTTTTGACAGTCACATGCTGAATTCACTTGCCTTTCATGGCAAGCACATAATGAGGAAATAGACATTTAAAAAGCTGGGGTTTTTTCAAGTGTAATTTTGAATGACAATAAAAGCAATTAAAACCCCCACAAAAAGTATCCCTTCTTTCAACCTGCACTCACAAAGAATGTAGCACATCATCTGCCCAACCTGCCCCTGACAGTACAGACAGAATCAGAACATGTATTGAGCAGATAGTAAGTTATTAACCTCTCAAGATATTGTCTGGAACCAGAATTTGTTGAGGAAATTGTATATTAAAGTTCAACACTGCTGCTAACTGAACACAGCCTGGTCCATGGCTTTAAATAGACAGTTTGGCATGGCTGGGACAGTGATTTGGATGGATCTACAAAACAGAATAATTCACATCCCACATCCAGCTGTCTTTAGCAGTGGACAGTGCCTTAGGCTGTGGAAGATGGTTGTACCCACACCTGTAAACTTTCTCCAAAAGGGTCTGCTATTGCCAGGGTGTTTTACTGAACCACTGTGTTCAATGGGAGATACAGTTTTTCAACTGTCAGAACTCATGTCACTACCTGTGCTGTCCCCTTTTGACCCTGGTGCTGTAAACACAGTTTTTCAGAGGTTCGGTTCTTAGCTCACACTTCCAGAAGTAATTATTTCTACATCTCTGTGCGTGTCTTGGCAGACACACAAGGGAAAAAAAATACCAAAAAAAAAGCAAATGAGCCAGTTCCTAAATGAAAGCTGGTGACAAAGGATCAGATGTGGTCTCCCATCTCTGCTTTGCGCACACACTTATCCTACTGCTATTGACATTTTCCATTTCCCTCAGTAGGGCTGGCTCAGGCAGGGCCATGGGACAGGCACGGTGCTTCGCCACTCTCTCCTGCTCAGCTGACACAATCTGTGCTGGCACAGTCCAGGCAGGGGACAGCTCAACTGCAGGTTTCACAAAATCAAAACAGGTTTACTCTTGGCTGCTTGTAGCATCCTAAATGTCTACCAGGGCTGGCTTCTTGTGATCTGCCTGCCAGTTTGAGATGGCAGTCTCATGGTTTTTGAGCAGCAGTTGTGACCTTGTAGCCAGAGACACGAAAACATGTGTTCATGACATGACATGATGAACAGCAAGGTGCATTTGCAGACATGAGAACAGGGCAGCTTACTAAAACCAGCAGGAAAGTTTGGCTACTTTTGATTCTTTTCATTCTTTTAATCCTCCCCTACCTCTTTGCACCACTGAGAATCACTCTGTATTGATTATGCTGACATTGACAGCAGAGCTGGAATTTTTTTTTTTGCGTCTCGGATGAGAAAGTGGGTTATGATTCATCTCACAGAATCTGAGTCAAAGCAATTCCTTATAAAAAAAAAAGAAAAAAAAACCAAACAGTTTTGATGCATTTCCATCAGAAGAGGATGGAGAACACTCAGCAAATGAGACAGTCCTGTTTAATTCTTCTTTTTGCCACATTTCACTTTCAGATAAAATCTGTCCTTTTCCCCCACTGGAAATAACTCATTTTGAGTTAATGACACTAAAATACCCCCAAAAGCTATGAGCAAAAGACAAACCATCCTATCAAAAAAGACAGCATGAGACAAATGCTACCAGAAGAAGAAATAACAAATGCCACACTGTGCCCCACTTCCATGGAACAGCGATTGCTAGAGTGGAAAGTAACAGATTACTATGGTGAATTATCAATTTTCCTAATAGCCTTGAACTATCTAAATGCTGAAGTGTGATAACATTAGTGGGTACATTATATTAACAGCAGTTAAAATGATCAAGTGTGATCCTGGAGCACTTTTCCCCCCCTTTCTTATTTTCATAGCCTTGTTACTAACCCTGGAAAATAGGGCTTCTGCTCTGCATGCTGGGAAGAGCCTTCAGACTGGTTGTGATTTCTTATCAGACAAGGCTCACAAGTCCATTTTGGTTGATTTTCACATAAAATAAAGAGAGTGGCCACAGCTTTGGGTAAGGTATGGAACTCAAAGGAATTCTAGGTTCAATTCCCACTTCACGACTGGATCTCGGCATGACTCTGGGTGAGTCATCTTAACTCTGCCACTCAGCCCCTCGTTTGTAAATTAGGGACAGTAATTTCCTGGTCCTTGGCATATATTCGGTTTTGGAACTCTGAGGGAGCACACTGTTCCTACTCCATGTTTAATTTGCACATAGGACAGTGTGACCAGTCTCAGATGCTACTGCAGCACAATGAGCCCTAATGGAACACAGGAGCAAACTGCAAATTTAGTACATCCAGCTTCAAAGGACAGGTGAGCTGTTTTCAGTTTTAAAAAGCAAAGAAAGGGTTCATTTCTGCCAGGTCATGTACACAACTAACTCGAAACAAAGAACATTTTCATGTAATTTGAACCAAGATTTATCCAAGACTGCATGGCTAGAAGGGTTTCTAACTCCAGCTCCAAAACTGAATGCCTGTGCCTCACTCAACAACTTAGCTACAAGTCATGACAAAAGAATGTCTTGAGGCTTAAAACACTGCAAAGCTTTATCTGAAGTGAAAATTATTCCTATAATATTACAGTCCAGAAAAAGATTCTCACTCATTCATAGACACACGTATATACACACTTTGTTTCAAAGTACCTGTATGTGAGAATTCAGAGCTTCTGATATCCTGGATGGAGGAAACTCCTGGTTGCACGCATCTCCATAAACCAGGAGAACCAACCTTCTCCATCCTGCATGTCCTAGAATAACAGTCTATTTCAGCTCCTGGCCTCATCAAGGAGATTCCCAACCAGGGGTCCTCCATGTGCCACACAATCTGTGGGTTTTAAAGGATGATGACATCCCCACAGAGAACCCCCAGAGACCAGCCAGCTCATTTCATGTGGAGCAGGAAACAGCCAGCAGGTAGGTCCCATTTTTGCTTCTTAATGATCTGACTTAGCTCCAGAGTAATGAACTGCAGCGGACGACTTGATGGTTCACTATCAATCCTTCAGCCCTTTCAGTCCACAGAGAATTTACTTTACTTTGTAAATTCATCACAAACTAGCTGGATTGTCTTTGAACTGTTTGTCGAATTAAAAGGTAGAAAGATTTGGTTTGTTTTCATGGAGGACTGTTAAATATGGGGCATTAGCTAATAGCCTCATCCTTGTTCAAAGGTTTTTCTGAAAGAGGATGACCTTTCCTATCCATCTGTACAGCTCCTAGCACACTAAGAGCCCTCTCACAACAAAGGAAGTATCTACTGCCCTCATGGATTATTTCCTTTTTCATGGCTATGTTAATTTTAAAACATGCTGAAGAATTATGTAGAATACAGCTGTACTTTAGAAAGACACATCCCTGAATTTCATTATCACATTTCACTCCTCTTAGAAGACAACAGGAAATTATCATCTTTTATTTACTAACTTTTAGGACAAACCTAATTTCATTCATGGCCTGAAACCCACCTGTCTTTCACAGCATATAGGTGATCATGGGAATCACTTTGATAAAGTGCTACTTTGGTATTCTGAACTTATTCTCCATTAAATAACTTCTGCATCAAAAATCAGTTCTGTTTAAAGGTAAGAATATGTCTATGTCTGACTGCCAGCAACTCAAGCTAAACCAGGGAATTAGAAAAAACAGAGGAAGTCATGCTGCTTGCTACCTGTTCCAGCTGGGATTTTATGACCTACAGTAACAAAGGGTAATTGGAGTTTTGATGCAAGATTTAGATCCCATCTGTGAAGCAGTGGTGGTCTCAGTGATTGTGCTTCAGAAGCACTCATAATGCAAAGTCTTCACTACTCTTGTGTAGGTAAGAAAAGGGAAGGTGAGTCTCCTGCCTCCTGGCACATGTGGGTGCCAGGTGCCCAAGGCTTACCGGAGTGCAACATTCTCTCATTTCTGACTGCTGCATCTTCATTAAGAGATGTGCACTCAAGCCTTTATAAGACTAAGATTCTTGGCATAAAAAGATCTAGGTGCTTAGCTTCATAAAACATGCATCTCAGAATTAATACAGAGTAAGAATGTGGATTAGATCAACATCAGGAAGAATCAAGCTTTCACATCCATTTCCAGCCTTTCAAATGCTTGAAAATCAACCTAGATCAGATCACAGCCTCTAGGGCTGGAGATAAGTGCACACAGATATGGTATATTTTGCTCTCAAACCACTCACTGGCCTCCTCTATTTCTCTTCTTATTTTGGAACTGTGGGCTAAAATTCTGCCTCTATGTTGCATTGAGGTTATCCCTATAAATCTACTCGGCCTGCACCTGCTGTGCAAGGATGCCGGCAGGCACAGGACTCCCTAAAAAGAAGCTAGACAAGGGTGTCAAGTATTGACAGAAGTGAGACTGAAGAAACAGGCTCTGAAAGCCATTTACCAAGATAATTAAAGCCCCTGGGGAGCAGGGGGAGGGTGACTCCCCTTGCGGCAGGCCACAGCAGGGCCGCTGGATGTTGATGGTGCTGCACTGTGACCTCCCTGAGCAGAGGTTGCTCCCAGGCTTTGTAGCCTGCACACAAAAGCTGGAATATGGCTTAAACATAAAAAATAATGACTTGAACTACAATGGAGAAAAGGGTCCCCATTACATGTCTGTTCCTCCTGCTTTTGTGTGCGGTTACATAACAGAAAATGACTGTCGGCTCATCAGTTGTTGAAAGTCTAACCTACTATTTTCTGACCCAGATGTTCAAATGAGGACAGTCACCATCTTGCAGCAGAACCCCTGCCTTTAGACAAAAGACACATCGCATTGTAATGTACATTACACATTGTAACGTAGATTACAATGTAATTATGCTCTTGTAGTAATAATACACTTCTTTGAATGATAACCTTTTCAGAACAGTTTTAAGAGTACAGGCAAGATATGACAACTTTCAGTTTCTTTTTCAGGTGGTAATTCAGACGAAACCAAGCGGCTACTTGTGCCTCTCAGAGGCTGCAGATATACCTGACCAAGACTGAAATGCAACACAGACCATGCTCAGTGTAGAGCCCATAGAACTGTGCAGTGCACAGAGCCGTGTCAAAGGCAACAAAGACACCATGAGCCAAAGGAAGTCATACCTGGACTATGCATGGTGTCTCCTCAGCTGAACCTCCTACGGCTCGACCACACTCTCTCCCATACCTGACATTGACTGCCACCTGCTAACCCATGTCCTGCCTCTCAAGGAATAAAATTGGTGAACATATTCCACACTGTTTGGACACCAGGTCTCTGGTCCTATTGAAGGATTTTTAGCTTATGAGTGGAAACCTAATGGAAATGCAAAGCCAGTGATGGGAGAGGTTGGCAAAGCCTTGGCAGATTCAATGCTGGTGACACTTATCATTCTTCAATCTTAACTGTGACACTGCATCTCAAAGAACCATTGGAGATGAAGACTTCTCCATGGGGTACACACATATGACTGCTGCTAATCATCTCTAGCAAATTTGGTGAAAGAAGAAAAAATTAAGTTTGAAGAGGTAAAATGATCTGCCACAGGTCAAGAGGCCAAGCTGAGAAGTAGAAAAGGAAGTCAAGCCTCCTGTTTCTTGGCTTTGCTCTTCAACCCAATTCTGCACCATCTCTCCCACTGTCGAAGCCAGGGTACACAGAAAATACACATAAAAACCCTGTATATCCTGAATTATCCATTCAGAGTTAAATCAAGATTCCTGTACTGTACAAACTGAGTATTTCCCGCAGGATGATTTTGGCATCTCTCTTCTCCCCATGTGCATCCCTACAGCATGCTGGAACTACAAAAGGAGACTGCTACATTATCCAATACATAAAACTGGTGGTTCCTTTGGTAGCTCTGAGCATTTATGGTAAAATATCAGTGAGAGTTTCTTCCCACCACTCAGGGAAACTGCTGTGGGGAGTGACTCAGCTGGGACATAGTCCAGAAGGCAACAGGAGATGAGGGGCCCCAATGGCACTTTTCCAGTCTTAATCAGCACTGTCTGCATGGTGATACAGACTGATAAGCTGCCAGAAGTCATTTCTCTCTATAAGACTTTAAACAGTGGTCCAGAACAGTTGTGATCTTTGTGTGTGTATTTGGTTGGGTTTTTTAAAATGCAAAATCAAGGGCTGTAATTTCCCATGGCGGCCAACAAACAATTTTGATAGTTTCATTTTAATCTCCTATAAGTATCCATTTCTCTTCCCTCAACCTTACCCACTTTCCACTCCACTAAGTATTATTTTTTCCAAACAAATCAGACATGCCTGTCTACAATAGCACATTTATCAACAGGGAGGGCTGTGATAGAAAGAAACAATCCCTATTGCACAGAGCATAAGACATTTGGGAATCCTTTATAATAAAAAGGGATTTGATTAAAGACAGCCAACTACCACAGATCAGCAACTGAATCATCAGTAAAGAAGGAAGAGCAGCTTAGACTTAAAAGACTTCAATTTGCTCATCTGCCAAGGACTTCCCAGGGGTAGGCATTCCACAAGTCACTCTAGAACCTGCAGGGGGGTAGGAGGGGACATACACCAAGGATTGGGGTGCTTAGACTTTTTATAGTAGTGTGGTCTTAACAAAATTAACTTAGGCAGAATACCCAACATGCACGTTAAACTCCTAAAAATTCACAAGATTTTTTTTTTTTTTTAATTATTATGCTTAGTGATATTTCCATGCTTAAGCACTGCCTTGCCAATGGCAGCTAGAGGATTTCCCAGTGACTGCATCGTGCTGCTGTGATAAGTCCTGGCAACACACAGCTGCCAGCTGTGATCTTGCTGCTCCCAAGTGTCTCCAGCATGCTGCTCCTGGCTCCCACCACACTCCCAGGCTCCCCAGGAGGGCACTGTGATCCATGCCCTGCTGCCAGCTGTGTGTGTTTGTGTGAGCAGCTACTGCCTAGAACAGCTCCCCCAACTCTGAAACCACCTTCAGTGGCTTCCACCCAGGCAGCTGTGGAGAGGTGCAGTGAGCACAGACTGGATGGAAGTGCTGGCTGTCCTGCTCCTCAGCTCAGCTCACTGGCTCCGCCAGCAGCACCAGACAGCATTTCCAGGGCAAAGAGACAACTTTAGTGATTCCTACTCCTCTTCCTTCCCAAGGAATCTTCACCTTGTCCACTGCTGGGCAGATTCTGCTGACTACAGAACCAAGATGGCTTGATCAAAAACCAGAGATATGGTGAGTGAACTTGCAGAAGGAAGTCGGTCGCAGAAAAGATCCCAGAGTGCTGGCGGACCAAGGAAAATGACCTTTCTCCAGCCTGACAGTTCAAATGTAATTATTCCAACAAATTCTTTTCACTACTTAATATAACGCCTTGCAGCTTTCTAGCAAGGTTAATTAGATTCCTCAATTCAAAACCTATCTGCTCTTGAACAACTTTTAATATGCTGAAATCCAGTTTTCTAAATTCAAACTAATAAAAGTGATTAGCTGACAGATATCTGGTATGCTACAATTACCATGGCATTTAGACCTCAGGCATAAGATATTTAATGCAAATCAGAGTCAGTGTGTCTGCCCATTTGTCCTTTTTCGGATTATTTGATCAATGTGCCATATGAATCCTGTACAGTCCACACTACCATGCTAAGCAACTAAAGAACAAGGGCAGAGATATTGGTTGAGACAGTTAACCAAAGCTGAAAGACTCTTTTTCTCCTCCTACACTTAATTTGTTCTTTCCACATGAGCACGAAGTTACTGAAAGGCACTGGCTGACAGCTCAAATAGAGATGGTATTTAGTCCTGACATAGCCAGAATTAGTACAAAACTCCCAGCCTGCACTGCCATATCAGAAACCTTCATCCACTGGGATCCCAAGACCTGGGGAGGAGCCTGTGCTGGAACAAACCTAGGAAGATGAGGGAAGCCTACCCCTTTGACTGTACCTAACCATAAAAAGCAGTTGCGCTCCAGCATTCTGTATTTTGTTAGATAGATAATGCTCCCACAAGGCTGTATGGGGCCCAGCATGCCCAGCTGAGGAGATGTTCAGCCCAACACATGGCTCTTTGGCACATCAGGAATGCCAAGGCCGGACACCACCGCAGAGACGAACTTCAGTGGCACACAGTGCAATTAGATCAATCAGGTGCAGTTTGTAATTACACATGACCTGCCCAGGGTAGGACTAAGATTGTTGTTTGATTTTTCCACCGTGCATCATGCATGATTGTTCCATCTTTGATCACGCTACTGTTTATATAAATAACACTGGCAAAACTTCTGAGTGCTCTGAAGCCTCCTTTCCATTTTCTCATCACCTGCTGAATTAAGAGCTATTGGCATGGCATTGGTCTGACCTCCCATCTGATAGCCAAATTGATGACCTAACACTGAGAGACTTTATGTTCTAACCCTTTCAGCTATGCATCCCTTTTGGATAAAGAAACTTTGATGTACCACCCTCTCAAAACAGAGCAGAGAATCTTAGTCATGCAGTATTAGTCTGCAAAATCTGAGCTTTTCAGCTTCACAAATACAAGTGGTAAACAAAACTAAAGCATCACTTCAGGAAGCAATTTCCGAGCTGTGAGGAAAATTAATCACTAGAACAGCTTATCAGGGTAGGTGGTTGACTCACCATTGCTCGAAGTTTTTAAGATAAGATTAGATCTTAATTTTTTTTAAAGTCATGATTCAATCATGTTTCTGGGAGAAGCTGAGAGTAGGACATTAGGCAGTATAATAGCAAGGTCCTTTCTGACCTTGGAGCCTGTGAATCTTCTGTTTATCTGCCTACCTTCTTGGGCTAAAAGGAAAACTGGATGGGCTTTGGTCCATCAACCAACTCCTAGCACACAGTTCTGCATTAAGAAAATTGCTGTAATCAGATCTCATGCTTCAGGGCTTCAGCCATTTGCCTGAAGACGGCAGGAAAAAAGTTTCTCCCTCTTGCCTGCTGAGCTAATGGCTAAATACATGTTATGTTTATTTGGTTGTTGCTTCGTGTTTAAAACATCAGAGAGTGAACCCAAATGGCAGAGATGAAGTCAAACACAGCAATGAAGAAAATGCTCCCCCGCTCTTTTCTATTCAGTTAGCCATTCCTGCTCTCACCTCACACCTGTGATAGTCATCAACTCTGATGGCTATCAGTATTTACTGAGACACTTTGGTTATTAGGGCACAGCCCACAGAAGGTAGAAGGTACTGATAGAGAATTGGAACTGATACTAACCCCACCTAAAAGGGCAATGTTTGTTTGATGAGAACACCGTAACCTTCTCATATTATCAGATCCTTACCACTGCAAGATCCTTGTTTGTTAGTGAAACCATGGTCCCACCCACTTTTTGATTAAACCAGACCACGAAAGTTTCTTTATGCCAGAAATGTTTCGGTCCAAGCAAACTCTACAGCAAACAGACTGGGGGCAACCTAAATGAAGTTTTTAAGAAATGATGAAATAAAGGAAGATAAAGAACACAAAATGAATGGTTTGCCCCAGTCTTTAACTCTACATATGACAGCAGTTTGTTTCATAATAACATTATTACCCAAGCCTGTAAGAAACAAAGCACACTGGCAGATGCATCAATTGTGCCCAAGACTCTTGACTTCAACGGAGAGTTCAGAGGCCTTATCACCTATGTTTCATGTAAAGGCAAGATATAATGCTACACCTGTAGATGCCTAAGGTAATTATGCCCTATACCACTTAAGAAGGAAATTAGATGCTTATCTTTTTCCAGGCAGAGAAGATGACACTGTTATGAATCAGTCCAGATTTGTCTTACTTGTACTTGTTGGACCCAGTTCTGGGTCCCCATGTATAACCAACCTGATTGACTCAAAATGGATTTCCTTTTAATCTATGCCAGCATATAGAAATGAAAATCCATGCCTTGGAAGCAAGACACATTTACACTGCCAGATTTTTCTGCAGCTGCAATGAGGAGGGATGGGGCAGGCAGGCACGACAGCAACCGCACCTGAATTCAGACTGGTAGCCTGGAAGCTGGGGACAGATGGTGTGAAAATGAACCAGACACTGAAAAATTCAACTTTATATCCAGAAAGACTATAAACATACAGTGAGTGAGCATGAGATTTATGCTGAAATTAGAGAGGAATTCCTATGGATGATTACACTTCCAGCCCAAGCATGGAAAGCACATCCATCAACACAAGTGTCACTACGTTACCAGTGCAGCTGTCAGGCCTCCCATTACTGAACTCGGTAAATACAGAAGGGGGCCACAGACACTTGTGACATGGCTCACCAAAGTACTCATCAGAGGGAGGGTTCTCCATGTCATACAGCATTTTCTTGGTCAGATGTTCCAGCTCCTCCTCAGGCCTGAAGGCAGGAGTGCTTGATGCAGGTCCAGAGCTTGGATACCCACTCTGGAAAAAAAAAAAAAGCACAGCCTGTGATGTGATATAAAAGCATTCACACACAGTAACAGGGTATATTGACTGTTCAGTGTTGAACTTCATTCTTTATCTTATTTATCTTTTTTTTAAGACCCAAGGGATTCAAGCAAGTAAATACCTCACTTATTGTAATGAAAATGGACTCTGAAGAACATCCAGTGAAGTGCTATATATATCCTCCTAGAATGGGAAGTATCCTGTGCCTCATAATTAGATGTCTACTGGGTAGCACATAATAATAAATAAAGGAGAAAATTATTCCAAGAATAACTTGATACAAATGTTCTCCAAAACTGAAAAAGGCTTTGGAAGCATTTAAGTTCAGACTTGGTAAAAGTTTCCATCACTTAACAACACAACATAAAAGACAATCCTACAGTGGTACAGTACATGGACAAAGACAGACAATCCTAAAATGCTAGTTATGTTCCCTTCTTGTTGGTTTTGACACAAATGCTGCTGTTAACATTAATGAGATCAGGAGCTGGTCCACAGATTTTTAGTACGAGAGATACAAAGGTTTTAATATGTGTGTAGAAACTGAGATCTCTTGGCCTTCGTAAGCCAACAGCTGCATAGAGTATTTGCAGCCTGTCTCAGGGAGTCTTCTCCCTGGAAAACACCAAAAATATGGCATATTTTGAGAAGCACAGAAATAGTCTTATGCCTAGAAGTTTCTTAGAAGAAGCTAAGTTTGGTGTCTGTAAGGAGAAACTTGGTCAATTCAGGATTAAAAAATGCTGACACCAGCTCTCCGTGTGTGCACTGCTTTCTTGAAAGACTTGCATATGAAAACTAATTTATTTATAAAACACAACATTTGAGTAAAGCAAATTATTTCATTGATTAATTGCTGCCTACATCAAGGATGGACCTTTGATATGAAACAAGGAAGTATTTTTCCATGTTCCATAACTACTTAAATAGCAAGAAAATATAAAATCACTGGAGAAACAATACACTGACCACTCATAGAGACTTCACCTGACATGATGAATCTTTATTGAGCCAGTGATGTTCAACAGAGAACAGCAGCTTTAAAGCACTGCACTTCAAGACAATTAACTATATGCTTTCATGCTTTTTTCTTTCAGGCAAGAAGGAGATTTCAAATGAGACATCAATCAATAAAGAGAAGGTCTCAGAACGGCACTTTGTGATAATACTTCAATCATCCACTCCCAAAACCCAAACACCTGCATGTTCCTGACCCTGTCATACTCATTTTCCAAGGGGCCATGCTAAGCTGTACCATCACCCTTGCCACTTGCTGGCTTCAGCAGGTGCCTGTGCTCCCTTGAAGGGCTGGATTTGCTGTGCACACATTTGATGCATCAGCTGCACCCATTGCCAGCCCACAAACTACTCTGTAGCAGAATGGCAGCAGTTCACAAGGGAGAGGGGTGGCATGGTCCCCTGGGAAAAAAAGTGTACCTGGAATAAGCCCCGGGATGGATGAATTTCCCTGAAGGGCTGTACAAGGTCTGTCTGCCATACACGCAGCCTCCCTGACTCAGGATGCAGATTGGACCTAACATACATTCAGGTTCCCCCACAGATGGCTTTTTTTTNTTTTTTCTGAACAACATTTAAGGATTTTGTGCATTTCTCCAGGAATTCTAGTTGCCTAGCAGTTCTTCTGAGGAAGCTGTTGAACATCTGGAAATGCTGAATGTCCACATACAGAGCAGTAAACTTCTTTGTACAAATGCAACCATACTGATGTGTTTGGGTTGCCACAACTTACTTTTTCACATGGGAAGGAGGGCAATATGGTGCACTTGCATTTGCCTTCTAAGTCAAGTGTCATCTCTGTGGGATACATAATTTTGGTGTGGGTAAGGACATTCATATGACTAGAAGTTCTAGAAGCAGGCGTTTGACCCAGAACACCCAGATTCCCTTGGACAGTGCTTTGTGGCTGTTTTTAGAAGGGACAGTCTACAACTACTTCATCAGAAATAACATGTAGCATAATCATAAAAAAAAAGTTATTAATAAGTCAGTTAAAGGTGTCAAATGTAAAACACTTAATCTTGGAACAACCTGTTTTTTCCCTTTGCTCTCTCGTTCTGAAGAGCTGATCACGAATCTTGCCTGAACATATATTTTAACACAGCAAGTGCAGCCAAGGATTTATTAGCTTGAGAAATCAATCTGGCAACTGAGCTTCTCAAGGTTTTATTCCAGGTATTGTTCCTATTTCAGTTTCCTTGCAGGAAAGAATGACCATTATCATTCCATCAAGAGCCTCCTTTCCTAGACTTTGCATGGAGAAGACAGCACTGTCTGAAGCTGATGATGGCCCCCATCCCCATATTTCCTGTTCGCCATGACCAGCCTCTTCTGTCCACATATCATCTGAAACAATGCCTTTACCCTTGGGCCCTGTAATACAAATGGGCCAAAACAGAAGGCACAAGCCACAGTCTGCTCACAGAAAAGGGCAGTGAGACACATGGAGCTGAAGCGATTTGCCCACCATCCCACGTGGGCTCTAAGGCAAAGACAAATCCTGCATTCAGGCTGCTGGGAGCCCCACGCTTTCGAGCCTCACACACAGCCCACGGGGGCTGTACCCAGCATTGCAGAGCTACACTGAACACTGCAATCCAAAGCCACTGCACCTGCAGGCCATCACCAGCCAGGCTTTGGCAGGAGGAGAATGAAGCCTCTCCCTCTTTTCCACGCTGGCTTCCCAAACCTCCCAACTGGGGAGCCCTCCATGCCTAATTCACAAGGGATTGGACTAGGCCCTTTAAAATGAAAGACCAAAATCTGCAGATTTTCAGTTTTGTCTAACTCTCTCTGGTTTTGGAGGCCACACTGCCTCATACACACAATAAATGGGCTGCTCTCCTATTTTATCTACATTGCTCTTTTCCAAACCAGGCAGATTGCTTATCCAGTACCCAATGTCAGCAGAAATAACAAATACCAACCACAATGTTATGAGACACTCTAACTTATTTTAACTAAAACGCTACGCCTCTTGGACCAGCATTTAAGTAGTGCTAGGCACATCTTTTTCCTCCTCCTATGGCACATGCTGACTACGTGCCTCCAGGAAAATGCATTTCATGCATATGAACGTGCTGTTGAGTTTGCTGGGACATGCACACACACAAACATAGAGAGAAAAGCGTATCCTTAGTCCAATATAAATGCTTGTTTCAGCGAAACAGTTTCCTTCCTCCTCCTTTGTTAGGTCAGGGTAAAAATATAACTCTGGCTTTCCTTACAAAACAGAGTTGTGGTGTTGTTGTTTATATGAAACTTCCTCTATTTTCTCCTGATCTGTACAGTGATTAAAGCTGTCCAGAAACTCAATCTGCTGTCTGATCTACAAGTTAACTTATGCATTCTCTTTCCTCCATGATGCCTCAATGCACACAAATATCCACGTCCTTAGCTCGACACAGCTCGAAGATGGGGACTGCACTGACTTGCAAACCCGGAGCACCACTCTGTCTGGCTGACCACAGGAGCACCAGTGATGATAAAATGACCCATGAAAATGGAAAAGAGCTCAGCAAAAAGCTGGCAGCCGGGACTGTGCTTTGGAAGCACAGGCACCAGAGTCCCTCCTTTGCTACTGTCATCAAATACCAAGCAACTTTAGGGAAGAGAAGATTGCAGGAGCAGCCACAGAAAGAGAAGAGGATCGCAGTAGCATGTGCAAAAGTATTCCGGAATAAACACTGTCCTGCTTAGTTGGGATGTTAAAGAAAAACACCAGCACTCCCAGGGTTAAGCCCTGTAGCAGAAAATATCTTCATGCTACAAAGGAAGTGAGCTAATTGCTTGTGCCACTATCAAAACACTGCAACAACATCTGGCTCATCTTCCTTATTAAAGTTCAGTTCCTGAAAAGCCAGGTCAAAAGAAGCAGTCGTGTGGAATCACTGTGTAATTATTTTGGTGCATGAAGCTGATACTTGTTTCAGTGCTTCCCTGGCACATGTTTTCTACTCCAGACCTGTCTCTGATGTAAGGGCTGCTCAGAAAAGGGAGCTCTGCAGTATGTGTGGTGCATTTGCAAACAAGACCCTTGCCCATGCCCACGTAGATATTTACCCAAATGGGTTAAAATCAACTGGGTTTTGCAGTGTAAAATCTGCAAAGACATCTGAAGATGATGCTGTGATGAAGCACCATCATTCAGAATACACTGTATGTGGTCATTTTTCTTGTCCATTTGCAAATATTGTAGAAGAAGCTTCGTCTCTCTGAGTGAAAATAACTTCAATTACGTGTTCCCAGTTACAGAAACGTGGAAATTATCTTCTTTTCAGAAGGTAGAGCTAGCCCAATTTGGAGTTGAAAGGCAGCCAGAAATATCTTTCAGTGATAGTTACTTTCTCCTCCTTTTTTTCCTCCTGGTTCATCTGCATAAAATTAGTCCTTTCATTTCACTCACCAAAACTAATCATCAGTTAAATAGTATTGCAGCACTGTTTTTTCTTCAATGGTTTGATGAAGACCACGCTTTTTTGTTTAAGTTATTGACTGTCCAACACAATCGCAAACTTACAGAGCAAGAAATCCAGCATGGTGCCACATCTCTCGTGAGCTGCGCTCCCAAGGAAGTATCAAGATTGCCTACAGATGTAATACAGTTTATAATTAAGGCAAACTCTCACACAGGAGATAGGCTAGAAAAAAAATATTTTAATTCTTGATTTATTTTCCCAGCGAAAGGTTACAGCTGCCAGAGTACATAGAGATTCCTGAAAAGACGATTTTGCTTGGAATCCCTGCAGCATGCACTTTCCTGGGTTTACTCTTGGTCAGAGGATAACTCAACAAGATCCTCTGAAGAAGCTGCTCTGCATGAGGAGATACCCACTGACAGCCAATGCCCTCCAGCCCACACCAGATGACCAAAATCACAAGTCTTGGGCTCTCTCAGAAGAGAGGGCTCTTCTGGGACACGCCAGAGTGGGACAAGCCACCAGTTCCCTCACTGCCTACCTGCCCTGCCATCCTTCCCACAGCAAACCAGCAATACAGAATGTGCAGTTCTGCCAGCAGAGCACTCATTTGTTTAACACTGCCTGGCTTTGAAATAGGGCAGTTTTGTAACTGCTTCAAAGCTCTAGAGGATATTTTTCTTTATTTTTAAACTTCATTATTGCAGCTGTATCCTCACTTAGCTATCCATGCACACTGCCTAATCCTGCTAAGCTCTTAGTTTCAGTGATCTCTTGTGGCATTAAGCTACACAGAATCTGAGTAATAATAACAATAAAAGTATTTTCCTCTGTTTTAACTTCACAGCCTGCAATTTTGCACAATTCTCTCTTTTTTCTTATACTTTAAAACTGGGATGCAGACAGGTAGGAAGGGGAGTTATCTTGCTGAAAGTTTTAAAAGACAATAGAGCCAGAATGCAAAATCACTATAGCATTGAGAAGTTCCCTGGACTTCTGAAAATCAGGCTGGTCATACAGATGTCTATTTTGACTCAACAGAACAGAGCTTTTAGCTTACAGTCATGAACGCAAAATCTTGGTCTTTGTGTACCGATACTGATTTCAACAGGATCACCATACGTGCACCCTAATTACTCTGTAAAATGTGTTTAACAATATTTCTGTCTTAATTAATCAGTGCCTGCAGAGCTGTCCAAGCTTCTGCAATGCAAGTGACTACACAGAGACAGAACATTCTATTAAACATCAAGCACGGTAACAAATGAGAATGACTGTTTTGTCCTTGGATTGTTTTATGCTATTATATGTAAACAGACTAAGTAGCTTTCCTTGCTATTCTTCATATTCTCACTAATGTTTTGAATCTAGAAGGGCTGGTTATTTTTGCTAAGTATTATAAAAACTGGATACTCTGGTAAACACCACCATCTGCTCCTTGCTTCTGCACTGAGCATGATGGTGTTAAATGACACCTTCCACTGCTATTCTGGCAAGTCCTTGCTGCTGCTGGACATTGTGGACTGTTTATATATTCAGGGTTAACAGCAGATGTCCTAGATTTTTATGGAGCAACATTTACCATTTCTCATTAGAAAAAAAAACAAAACAGTGGCTGGTTCTCCAAGTAATAAATTTTTCACATGTTATCTCAGGAAACAGTGGATTTAAGCTATATTTCACATACAAAATACTACATTTTAATGTCCCACTGGTGCTTAAATGTACATACAGAAACAAATGCAGCAGTGCCTGATCTTGCCTGGGGCCTCTTGGCCCTATCATTACACAAATATGCTTCACTTGTCAAGGCTTATCTCATATGAAAAGGGGAGCAAGCTGTTTTGTTTTGTGTTTTTCCATTAACCCCACTTATTTTGGTAACAGACATTTTAGGCACTTCAAAAACAAATCCAGGAACTCAAGGAACAACTGGATGGTACTACTCACAGGGAAAACAAGGCACTACCATTATAGCCATATGCAAATAAAGAGATTGCACCATTTTAGCCCTATGGTTAGGGCTGGAAGAGCTCAGTCTGCTCCATAAAATTACATCAGGAGATCCTATGCTTACTCGTCTATTTGTTTCAAGATCAAAGGCTTTATTGTGCTCTAAGCTGCTTGCCTTGCCACATCTCTCTGGGCTCAGAGTCAAGCACTCTCTTACTCCCATGGGTCATCACCAGCAGTAAAGACCCTACAGGCTGCTTATCAATGCCCCTCCTCTTCCCATCATAATACTGTGGGCTTCCAGGATGGCCTTCAAAGCATTAATTAATTAAGCATTATATTTACTGCTATCAATAGGTCAAAATCTGCATTTCAAAGTAGGAGCCATAAGCTTCCATAGGAGACAACAGTCTCAAAGCTTTGAGTCCAGAGCTGGACAGCAAAGTGCTGTACAAGAGTTTGAACTGACCTCTTGACATCTTAGATCCTGGGGTGCTCAGTGCATTGAGGGCTCCTTGCCTGGGCACGTGATGAGCCTCAAGACCTGTACAGAGCTCCCTTAAGCCAGTCAAGGCAAAGACACTGAAAGACATCAAGCTATGGGGGGCTCCAGCTGCAGTGATTGGCACTCCAAGGTGGGGCTCACAATCTCACCACCAACCAAGCCACATTCCCACCTAATAGGACAAGCACAGTGGCAAACCTAATAAAAATGGGAGTGCTTCAGTGTTCATACTGATGAAAAGAGATGTGTTTGCTGACACAGTACACAACTCGCCCAGATGATTCACTGCCACAGTGAAACGACTGAAAGAAGCACCTTCCCTCCAAAGCCTACCCTTCCAGAAGCACCCTTAAAATCCAAGGAAATGACTGAGCTTTGCCCTTTCTCAAGTTTTTCATTTGCAAAGCACTTCAGAAAGGCAGAGCTCAACTGTTTCCACAGACAGTGGGGAGTGACACAGCGTGACGGGCTCATGACATGGGGACCGCAGCGCCCAGGGAGCTCCCCAGCACTCCCTCACCACCATTCACCCCCGAGGCCGGGCTGGACCCGGCACCTCCGCCACCAGCACCACCTGCCCTGCGTTCAGCTTCGGCACCCCGGGAAAAAACACGCGGCCCCAGCTGCAGGGCCTTATCAGGTAACAAACACGCAAGTGGCAGGACGTCACTTGTTTCAAAAGAAAAATAAAACTCACCATTTCAATGGTACTAATTTTGCATGTGAAAGTTGCATTCATACTGTATTAACAGTTTAAATATAGCTTTCTTGCCAGATGCCAGAATAGGCTAGAAAAGATACTTAAAATATGCAAATTGTGTTTCTGTTTTAATACACAAAGAAACCTAAAATCACATCACTTTCCATCACTAAGACAGGTTTTAATATACGTTTTTTTCATGTGAAACCTATAACAGCAAACAAATGGTTAACCAAAAGTGTTTAAACCACTATCTACAGTCTCACTTTTAGTCAACTGTGACATTGGCCATTACACTTCCCAGGACACCAATGACTTAAATGAAGACTACATATTTTGCTTAACATTAAAAGATTATATATATAAATTACAGTGAAAAAAAAAAAA
>VXAC01008437.1:1380927-1547509 GCA_013399225.1 Rhipidura dahli
AAAAAGGCTTCTCAGACCGGAGCGGGTTCTTAGTTCAACATCCATAGCATTGGAGGGCAGGATTCCTGAGCTTTATCCTCAGCAATATTCTTAACCAGTCTGATCCTGCACCCTGCTGTTATAAACGGTGTTCATAATGCTTGGCTGTCTCAAGAGAGTTTGAGAGCCTCAATGAACTCTTCATTACAAAATGCTTTGAGAACCTTGAATGAAAGATGCTGAATGAGTACAAATCATGACTATTTTTAATTACCTTTACTAGCCAAAGTTGTGCCTCCTTTTACTCACATGTGCCTACATTTTGTCTTTTAAGATTATAACATCTTCAAAACAAACACTGGTCTCCCAACATGCCCCTCAGTGGTCTTGTATAAATAAAAGTAATAAGAATAATATTTGAGAAAACAATAGTGTGGCTAAAGCAAACTACATTTCTGCCTGACCCAGAAGCTTCTTCCTTATTTCACAACTGGGAGATTTCTCCATTTTACTCATGCTCTGATCCCAGAATCACCTGTTCTCTTTTCCTCATGTGTAGCTGCTTTCATTCTAAGAGCTTTCCCATTTTTCTTTCAACTTTGCACAGGCCATGCTTCTTGAAGAGGTTACTGGAGAGTGCCAACCCCTTTTAACAAAATGGGCACAACTTCCTTTGGAAAGAAGATAGGGAGCTCCAAACACATCAGAGAGCTTAAGCACTGAGTATGCTCCTTCATTTGACTTTGAGTCTTTCAGGTGACTGAGAGAGGGAAAAGGATGCAGAAATTTAAGAGACAGGCCAGACATCTGGATTCTGCTCAGGTCATCTTATTGTGCAGACCTCTCAGCCAAGGTGCGCTTCAAGGGTGACAAAAAATTTTCAAAGTGATACCTTTTTCAGTAATGCAAGAGAAAAGAGAACTTGCAAATAATAACGAGAAGATTGCTACTCATCAAAGAGAGACCTCATTTGCTTGCACCTCCAGGTCTTGTAATGAAAGACTGTAGAGAACATTACTAAAAGGATACTGACAAAGCTCAAGACAATATGTAAGCAGTAAAGATCAGAGTTCACCTCATCTCTATACTGTCTATATGAATGGTTTTGTTGCTGAATTGCTTTATTCACTTTTAGGAGACTGAAGCTTTACTGCATTTCAAACAACTAATTCTCCTCATGAAGAGCCCTCTGCAGGTATCTGTAGGTTGCCTGTATCTCAGCTCAGTCATCCAACACCACGTCAAGTACCATTTGCAAACACGTGTTATTTAATTCACGAGGATAAACTGCCCAGCCCATCAGTGTTGAGCAGACCACACTGCTACCAGCAAGCCCTGGCCTCTCTAATTTCATCCCAAGCACAGACAACGGCCTCTTCACAAAATTACCAGGCTGAAGTTGGCCATCACTGGTGATTAAAACCTTAAAGAACCCTTCACTTTCTGTTATATGGAGGTCCCCACCAAAAGCAGGTGGTTTTGCTGCTCGCTCCTATGAGAGTCTGGGGAAGGGTTTGGCAGCCAGCTCATGGTGCAGCTGCACCCACAAGGCACTACCTGCACTTGCAGGTGCTGCTGTGATGCTGGGCAACGTCAGGCAGAGGACAGCACACACTGGCAGTAAGGAAAGAAGGGGTGAAATTAAACACTGCCATCAGGGCCAGAGGGAGTGATACACAAGAAAAGAAGGAAGAAAGAGTGAAAGGCTGCAGCCACGAGTGAATGTCATCTTGACAGCCTAAGCTCTGCTGCTTTAGAAGAGACTTGTACATGTTTCACTATCAATTACCTCAGGATAATCAGAAATAATATTTTCAGAACAAAGCAGTGCCAAATTCTATACTGCACTTGGAGGAAAAAGGCCAGAGTAAATGCCCGTCATCTAGATTATAATTTATTTCACCCAATGTACTTACAAAAATGATCTCTCATTTGGCTCACAGCAGTAGAAATTTCTCAACAAAGTCATAATTCTCCTGTAATAGAGTCCAGGGCAGTTAAGTATTACTCAAATAAAAGCTCCAAGTCTCCCTTGAAAAACTGTCCCTGCTCAGGAATTTCCCACAATCATGAAGGAGGTGGGAGCTGAGAAAAGGGCAGCATGAAAAGAGAACTGATTTTTCCTCAGAGAGAACCACAGGTTGAAGACCCAGCATGTCCCACCTGATGGCCAAATTGTGGCAGAGAGGCAAAGAAGCAGGGTTATGGGCTATCAAAAAATGCTGCTGGAAGTTTCACCATGGCTATTCAATATTCAAAGGGTCTCAGCCTTCTCCTTGCAACCTGCTGGAACAGGAGTGAGTTGGCTGTTCTATTCCTGTTACAGATGCTATGAATCCTGCTTGAGCAGAGGGTGGGAGATGGCCCTTGGAGGAGAAGAGCCACAGGAGGAGAAGAGCCACAGGAGCGGAGAGGTGAAGTTCAGATCTAGAATGAGGGCTCTGTCAGCGTGGGGAGGGAGACAGGGGAAAGAGCAAATTAGCATTTATCAACCCAAATACAGCAATTAAAAAAGGCAGAACTAAAAAGGCAAGAGAGAAGTGCTGATAGGAAGAGGGGAACACCACTCAGAAGGCAGCATGCAGTAAGTGATTTGAGCCAGAGCCCACCATCAAAGGGGAGGCTGGGATAAGGCAGAGAGGAAGGAGAAGAAAGTGCAGCCTGGCTAGGAGCTTGCAGAGCTGGCAAGGGTCCATGCAGAAAGGGCACATGGAGATATGCACCCACCACAGGGACAGGGGCTTAGGGAGGAGTAATGTGCAAAGGAGCTGTATGAAATGGAAGGATGGCCTAATAGCACCCTCGGAGCAGGGAGCAAGCAGGAAAGCAAAACCAAAGGAGAGGCATCAGTGTCAGCTGATTTTACTGAATAATTTCCCTTGTACAAGAACTATCCAATGCTAACAAAAACCAGCAGTTTCAGCCTTTGGGATTGGTCAGACACTTCCAGACACACACACACACGTGCTCCTGATGGGACATCAGGAAGGGTAGGCACCCAGGGCAGAGCACGACACCCTCAGTGTCACTTTTGATTCCCACATGGAAGGGGCAAATGGGGTTTCAATGTCACATGACCCTCTTTTCCACTTCCCCTGCCACATGCAGTGTGGGGTCCCACACTTGTCACAGGAATACTTTCCAGCCAGCCAGAAAACTACTTTTATGGCCACGATGCTCAAGATGGTAAATGCACAGGGGCTTGTGCTGCGGAGATTGTGCTGTGTGCTACAGAACTACCTATGGAACAAAGGGCAAGGACAAGGAATTCCCTGCTTGGTGCTGGAGGCAGAAGGGACTATGAGATTCCCTAGATTCAGAGCTTTTCTACTGCTTTTCCTCATCCTCTTCTTTCCCATCAGCCTCTCAAAAAGCCCCAGGATCTTGGCAGCCAAACCAGGCTGTGCACTAAGGGAGGGAATCTAACTTCCCCAGCTGCAGCCTCTAAGGCTGCTGCCATCCTGAGGGCACAGTCACTGCACTGACATACAGACCTAATGATCTACACTGTTAAAGGCATCAAATGCTTAAAGAAACTCACCCTGCTCAGAGGGCCACGTTCAAGCTGTATTTCTGTGCCTTTTGTGTGAGGCTGGGACTGACTCTGAGGAGGTCAGGAGGAGCCTGATGGCTCAATAAATGAGACATTGGGAGAGTTAGTTGAACTGACAGCTCAACAAGATCCATGTTTAGTTGTCAAAACATTCCTCCATGTACAGAGATGCAGCTAAGAAGGCTGTCCACATCCATCCCTGGCTGGAGACAGGCTTATCTCAGTAATTGGTCGAGCAGTACTTCGTGGAGAATGGAGTGAACTGGCAGAGGTGGTGGCATGTGCAATTAGAGCTGAGGATCCTGAGGGTTGTGGCTGGACACGACACTGTGCCTGGACCATTCTGAGGTATTGGAAAGATCACTTAGTCTGTGAACCATTTTCGGGTCCTGTTCAGACACAACAGCAGCAGCCTCCTTCTGTATTTTAATGATTAAGCAGCTCGCAGGTTGACTAAGCAAAGGCCAAAGGGGAAAAACAAAGATTATATATATATATATAATTTTGCTGAATTTACTTGAAAAGGATGGCGAGACATTCAGATGGTGCAAATCAGAGTCGCTCCAGGGAACTCGCTGATTTACACAGCAGTGGAGAATCTAGCTCAACGTGCCAAAGAGAGCAGTGTACTCAGGTGTACATTGGCTGGTTGAGAGGCACTATTTGAGTCAACGAGACTGTCCAAGCCTGGCCCAGACTAACTGCAGCCCCCTGAGCCCTCAGCTGCATTTGTCTTTCACAGAACACATGACACAGGGAGAAAACTGGCTCCCAGACTGACAGACCAAGAGTGAACACCGCAGACAAAGACCCCACTTTCAGAGGATATGGGTGATTGAAAACAGTTTCCTTGCAACTGATAGTAGGGCTTACTTAAGAAGTAAAGTTAAAAGTCTCTGTCCCCATGTGGAGGGCACATGTCAGTCTGGCTTTCATGGGCTCCTGTTACCAACTCCAGCTCAAGTTAACATGTTTTTCAGGGCCTCCTCTCTCCTGGCTCCTTTTGAGGAGCTGGCTCCCTCTTGGACCTTCAGAGCAAGCATGCCTCCTCCACCTCCCTCCTCATCTACACTTGTTCCTAAGAGCCAGGCAAATTTCAACAGCATGTCTAGAAAAACAACTGTGAACACCAAACACTTTACAGACTCCTTCCTCTTCTTTCTTTCTCTCAATTCTCTCCATGCTTCCTTTCTGCCCCTCTGCATTAGTTATCCACCATTAAATAAGGGGCTCAGGCCCACTCCCTGTGTAGGATCCTCATCTGAAAATCACTCACACACTTTAGAGGGTTTGCAACACAGAGAATGAGAAAGTGATGCCAGCAAAGTGCTGGAAGGGATTGCCTGGGGAGAGTCTGTGATTTCCATCAGTGAGGCTTTTCAGAGTAGGAACAAACAAATATTTGTGAAGAATAGCTTAGGCAGAGTTGATCCTGTCTCTGAGCAGCAGACAGATCTTCAAGTCTGTTCCAGCTTTACTGTTTATGCTTCTGTGATTGTGATAGCAGTTGTGACAGATTCTGCAATGGAGTTGAGCAAAGCCAGCTGAAAGCCCTATGGATCATCTTCAGGGCTGAAGCTGCTCTCAGGAAAGGAAGCTCATATGCAGTGTTAGGTTACTTGATGGTTTTGTTCCAAACACTAAATCAAGGAAAGTTTGTTCAGAAATGGTGAGACAAAGAAGCTGGGTCCTAAGCAGGCCTGGCCCTGCTTTTACCATCTCCAAGATGCTGTATCTCCAGCTTTGACTCCAGGTGCAAGAGGCAGCACATTCAGAGCACCCACTGTATGGGCAGCAAATATTTGTGTTAGCCAAACAGCCGGCTTCTTTTGTCCTGGTCCTCAGGAATGCCCATCTGGCACTCGGTGCTGAATCTCTATTAAAACCTCCCAGAAGCTAGACAGGATGCAGTGAGTCTGGCCAGGAGCATGGAAATGGCAGGCAAAAAGCATTCAGAAAATCATCATAGGTGCCCCAGACTGCAAAATGCTCCTCGTGTCTGTTGTGCAAAGACCCACGTGTGTCCACAGTGGATTGAAGGAAAGAAGCTACTCCAGAAACATCGACGCAAGCCCTGCCTGCAACACCACCTTATAGGGAAAACAAATGGCAGGGGAGCTATTTAATCTACTCATGGCAAAGTCTTTATGCCACAAGACAGTATTTACTAGCTAGTACCAGACAACATTCAAGCAAGAACAGAAAGTCACTTTCCCAACACTCCCTGTGAATTGCTCCCATCTGTGCAAGAGAGCAATCCAAAGCCCTTATGCCCACGACAGCGCTGCAATCACACGCTTCGTGTTTTACACCCAAAATAGCGCCAGTCAGACCACGGTGAGGCTCGCACATCCCATGCAGCTGTGCTGATGAAGAGGAGCCCCTGGAAGCAGCTCTGGGGCCGTGGGTTGCTAGGGAACATGGCAAAGCCGCTGCAGATTTCCCTGCTGCTCGCTGGCTTTTTCCCCTCTCCCCATCTCGCTCGCGCTGTGCCAGCGTCTTCGCCCTGAGAGTGCCGCCAAGACAGTCTGAAGTGTGCAAAAACAAATCTGCCAGCAACAATGGAGCACGATTGCTTGGCATGTGTTCCCAAGGAAAGAAATCGCTTTAGCCTTTGATTTTCAAAGGCAGCCAGCTGATGGGTTGGGAAAAAAATCCATTCTCACCATTTTCTCCATCTCTGTGTGTTATTCCATTCCACCTGTGCTACGCTTAGGGGTGGGTGGCAAGCCCAGGTGGCACAACTCAACAAGCTGAGTTTGTGGGACCTGTTTCAGCTTGCAGATGGCAAGACTGGTGCCCTGAGTGTCACACTGTGTCCCCCGAACCCCTTCACTTCCCCTAATGTGCTGCTCTTTGGGAGGTGGCTGCAGGACACAGCAGAACTCTGTGAATGTGGCTGGGCACTGCCTGGTGCTCCCATTGCTCCAGCAGCCAGCAGGGCTTATGAAAAAGGGCACACAAGCAAAGCAAGGGCTACCAGAGAACTGGGTGGGAAGTGAAAAGAAATTTCTGCCTTAAAAAAGAGCTAGGATAAGGAGAGACCAGTGACCAAGGTGGAAACATAAGGCTTTCCAGTATTAATCAATCTTTAAACAATTTGACTGAATGATTAGGAAATGCAATGCTCCCTTACCGAGGCATTAGAGATTTATATTTAGATGTTAGGTGTTTTTTTCCACCCTGCATTATTTTTAGCTACTCATTGATGCTAGGCTGGTGGTGACTGCTGTTGGATCGATGAGGCTCTCCTGTGATGGCAGCTGGGTGAGATATGCCAACAGGAAGTGGGATCTCATTCACCTCAGGACGCTGCACGGAATCCCTGTCTGCACGAGGAGACTGTGGGGCAGCGGAGCAGTGGCTGGGTCCCCAGACCTGTACTCACACACCGAGGCTGCAGGCCTAGACAAATGTCCTTCAGCACCAATACAGACTTAATTAAACCCTAAAAGCAGCAGAGAGGAGACACCTAACAAGCCTGTAAAACTAAGAAATAACAAGAGAGAAAAGATTTGGAAGTGATTTTGAGAGATTGCTTAATAAACCCCTTTATCCCAAGGGGGAATAAAATAAAGTATGTGTTTGACCTACTAGACATGTAGACATTCTTCTGGAGACAGAAGAAGAAGCATTTAACTTTCCTAGTAACAGCACACCACAAATCTTGGGTGTCCACAGTTCTTGTACTCATAACACTCTTTGGACAAGGGGAAACTCACATGATCCCCAGGGCAGATCTGACCTGCAGTTTCTACCCACTGCAGGGTTTCGTCTTTGAAAGGAACCATCACCTGATGAAGAAGGTGTAAAGAAGTGTAAAACAATAAAATACTAAATATTATGTCAAAAGACTAATTTCTTTTTCACTCCAGGTAATTTGTAATTAGACTGCTTTGAGATAGGAGGATTTATTTTGCTTCCTAAGGACAGAGCCTCTTACACAGTGTGACAGCATGATCTCTTATCTCATGACAAGCCAGGCAAGGATGGTCAAGGTCTCATCTTGAACTTCGCTCAGCAGCACAGCAGCAGCACACCAATATGCAAATATCTTGCACGGAGTTGTGTTACACATCACGTGTTAACCTTCCCACAAACAAATATGAGTCTCATTTTATGAGGGAATACAAGAAGCTGAATGCAAATGAATACCAGTATATCAGCATTCCTATAGAGAAACAGCCTTGCACCACTATGTCATCCTCCAGAGACCCTGGAGCAAGACCTTAAAAATGAGAAATAGTGCCAGCATCTCCCAGAGAAATTGTGTGAACACTACTATCCCACCTTCATTTCCCCTTTAATCTACATTTCAAAAATTATATTCACCTGCAGACACATGCTAGGTTGATACATGTCAGGCACACTTTATTCTTCAAGTTCAAGCCATATGGTTCTAATAATAGTGGCTAATAAAGGAAGAGTATGTTTTCACTTGTAATTTTTCAAATCTCATCAAAAAATGGTACAACACAGAACACTGCAGACTGCAGCACAGCACATGTGCTGTAACATTTTGCACTGCTCTGCACTTGCTCTGCTAATGGTCCTTAATTAATATTCACAACCAACTCAGTATCAAGTGCAAAAATAAAGTGGTACGACTCTGTGTTTGCAGAAATGGTACCTTAAATTAAAACAAACAATGCAATTGCAAGTTTATTAAAAGTGCATTTTGGAATCAGAGCCCTGCAGCAGACTTTGGAAATAGGAAGGAACAGAGGACATCAAGTTATCGAATGGGCTTTTGGCAATCTTTTCACATCAGAAATAAATTTTCCAGTAACACAGAGACAAATGCTCAAGGCCAACCTTGACATCTTGGTCTTGGCATATCTCAGTAACCTCCGTAGTTAAAATCATCCATTGGGGGCTTCCAGGAAATACAGGCACTAGGTTTCTCACAGAGGAAAATCAGCAAGTTGCAACCATAGCTAACTTAATCAAGCTTAATGGAAACAAAGGGCTGGCACTGGTATTAACACCCTGGTCTAGAGGTAGGGAATTTCCAACTAATTTATTGTGGAAAAAAGTGTCATTCGCACAGTCATCCACAGAGTACATACTGCAAACATACTGCAACAGAGCATTCAATATAATAGCCTGGCATCATCTGACCCCAGATGAAAGAGTAAGAGGATATATTTACACTGCACATGACTCCAGCCTCCAAGAATGCACCTCAAGGCAGCAGCAATGTGATCTTTTAGCCAGCGGTGTCCTTAGCCTGCCACAACTGCTGTGCCAACCTGCCATAAAAGCATAGGTGTGTGCAGGCAGGCTTGCTGAGGGAGCCGCAGCAGGGATAGCAATCCAGCACACTCTGTTCCATCACTCAGGCACTCGCTGCCTTCCAGCTGCCTCCCACAACTCTGAATGAGCCCGAGGGCCAAGCAAAGTCTTCCAGGTGACTTTTTGCTTATGGAAGAGAAACCCAACAAGCCATAGAGAGGCTGAGCTGGCAGCTGCACAGCGAGCTGCGGCAGACAGGTGTCCTTGGAGAGCCCAGCAATGTACACGTGGCCAGAGAGGACACACAGACTCAAGAGTCACAGCTGATCTCTGGGCTGAGCTAAAACCATGTTCTCTGAACCTGAGAAATCCTACAAACAGGCTTTCTCCAAGGGACAGAGGCAAGGTATAAGGCCATGTCAATGGCACAGTTTTCAATTAAAAGCTGAGACCATCAAGAATAACTCAGCACTTAGAGAGGTTATTCCAGGAGGTCTAAGGGATACAATCTCTACTGAGATCCATGCCATGAGTGTGACCTGACTGTACACAAACACACTTGAAGAGACAGTCCTTTCCTCTAGGAGCTTCACAATGAATAGGATCAATTTTCTTATTAGGTAATTGTCTAATTGCTTGGGGTGTCACAAATTTCAGTGCAGCACTAAACAGTAATCCCCACCTTACTGCCATGTTTATTGTCCCAGTTCTTTGGGAGCTCAAGCCTTATTCTTCACCTCATGGGTTAGGAGACCAAAAGACAGTGGTAAGGGAAATAATAAGATAACTAGCTGCCTTCTCAAGCAATTGTTAGTTGTCTCTTCTCATCCAGGGAATCCAGCTGTTTGCTGTACATGCATATTCCTTTAAATACAGATAAGTTCCCATCTGTGGCAGAGATATTTTGCACAAAGTTAATGCCAGAAGCTTACACTCCTCTTTTAGGGGTCAGATCTCTTGATACACGACCTCTACTGAAAAGTGTCCAATGGGGGACACTTCTTGTTAACATCACAGAAAAAATCATTAAAAAGCCAAGCCTCCTCAAAAGGGAGGGGGGAAAAATCATGTTGCTAATAATCTAAATGGCTCATTTCAAATTATGCATTTTTAGTCCACGATCTATCTTTTCTCTTATCAGGAGCTTTTGAATTTTCAGACCAGATCCCCACCAACACCTGCTCTCTCTGCTCAGTGAGTACTAGAGCTAGCACACAGAACTAGCTCTAGTACGAGAACTAGCTGATGCACAGTTCACGGCTGCCTCCACTCTGCATCCCATGCACTCTCCCAAAGCTGGCTGCCGTGTTTTCAGCGACCTGAGAAGAAATACTTGTTCCCTTCGTAATTAGGATTCACAGTAAATGTGGGAAGCGAAGCAAAAAGAACACAATGTTCAAAGCTGCCACTCATGGTTAAATAATTAGTCAATATTACGCTCAAATGCTGCCTCCAGTGTTCATGCCAATCTGTACAGGGAGACATTTGTCCTTACATTACTTTGGCGCCTTGTTTCAGTAATTTCTATAAGCTGGCAGCCTGGCCTCACCAGAGAATGGGTCACACCACTTCTAATTCAGATAGATTACTAAGTACAAATAAGAATGGTGGGAGATTAAAGGTGGTGAGGTGTTAACAAAGCTTTGGTAAGTAATGGATGCAAGAAATCCTTTCACCTGATTTTTATAAAGTGAGCCTTGTCTAAAAACAAGGGGCTAATAAGCTGATAACTAAATCAGAACCATAATCCTGTTTTGCCTACATGTTCTGCTACAGTTACACGTAGAGAAGTGCTTTTGGTTCCAAATGAGAGGGATTTGGTTGCTTCTTCTCACTGCATAGGAACCCACTTTTTTGCTTACCAGTCAGTGATACTGTGGGTCCTGGTGGGATTTTGAAACACCTCCCCAATCTGGAAACTGCAGTTTGCTGGGACACTGCTCCGTCTCCATGTTCATATTGTGCCTCCCAGTGCAACCTTTATCGTGGTTGTATTTTTCCCCACAGTATTTGTGTGTGCTAGAAGGATTTCCTGACAAGAGTAGTTGTGATGGCTTATAGCTGATCTAGAGCTGAACTTGATTCATTTGGAGTGCTAGGTGATGCCTGAATGAATGCTGCTGCTTGTCTAAATAGGCTAACTTAGAAAGAAAGCACATAAGATTTCATGAGCAATAGGAACAAGTACAGACCAACTCCTGGAATGTTCCTGCGTCACCTGCACACTCATTCTAAAACTCCCATCAAAGGAATAGAGACTGTGTCAACATTTAGCTTAATTGCCTAGCAGCTGCCTGGCTCATACCTGGTTAGGCTGAGGAAGTTTCACTTCCACCTCATGCAACCCAAAGGCAGGAGTGCTACAGACATGAATTTTCACTCTGTTGTAAAATAGAAGCAGGAAGAAAAGCCAGCACCCCTTCCAGCTCTGCTGAACCACGAAGCCCCTACTGGGAAGCTGTCCACAGGGAACAACGTTCTGATCATAGGAAAATTTTTCTTCCAATGCTTTTCACCAAGACTGAACTCAACAAGGGTCAATAAAACAGCCACATACAATGGATGAGGCAACAAATAGTGATCTGCAGCATGAACAAGACCAAGCTAACATCAGCTCTGTTTCATAGCATTGGCTGCTCCTGGAAAGAAGACATTTCTCCCAAATGTTTGCCTGGTACAGACACTGCTCTGATTTGGGCTACTAAAAGCATCACTGCTAAAACCAAGAGCATGTCTCACAAGCAGGCCCTGCAAGAGCATCCAGCCAGCTAAGCACAATTCTAATTTATCAGATGCCTGCTGAATATGGAGACTAAGGAACACTGTGGCAAGGCCTGGACGCCCTGCCCAGTCTTTAACACCATGTGAAAAAGGGGAGAGAGCAGAAACACTGATAAGAGAACTCTGAAATGATTAATTTTGTCTGAGTTTTACTATGCATGCCTGACAGTAACTTCATTAATCAGATAGCTCACATCTGGATGGCCACCTTCCCCTGGCTGCTTCATCCATCCACACAGTTTGCTGGGGGATGGGATCCAAATTAAAAACTATTTATGATTGTTGAAGTAGAAAATTAATTGCTTTTCTTCCCCTTCTTCCCCCATTCTGAAACACCCCTCCCAGGAAAATTTGTGCTAAGAAGTCCTTGTGAACAAACACATGGAGAGTAACAGAACAGGGTCCATATGTAGCAGCAGCCAAAAATAAACTGAAGTCTGAAATCCACACAGTCAAGTGGATTCACAATGTCTATCTCTATGCCACAGTAACAGATGGTCAGTGAACTGTTACAAGACAGACCAAGACTAGTTAAACAGATGGGCAGTATTATTTTTATACCGGTTTATAAGTGAATATTTAAGTTTCCACTAGGTTATCTGAAACACCATCAAAGAAGTACACACAATACACATCCAGCCAAAACCAAATTCCATGAAAGCTTCTGTCCAAGGAAGGTACTGAGCTTCCTATAGTTTTCTGCTGATAACTGTGGCAAAACCCACAAAGTCCAGGAAGGATGGACCAAGGCTGCACACCCCTGGAAGCCCTGCTGGGATGGCCCAAGGCTGCACACCTCTGGAAGCCCCTCTGGAAGCCCCTCTGGAAGCCCTGCTGCTGCCCAGGGCACTTGGGGCATTTGCTGTGCCGTAGCAGCCCTGCAGAGCTCTGTCCAATGCTGAAAGAGCTGTGGCAGCAGCAGCATGGGAGCCACAGGGCTTCTGTGACTACATCCTCTCATCTCTCTTCCTTCAGCAGGTTTTGTCCATGTAATTAATTCACAAAGCAGCTGATTCCACAGCTCAGCTTATGCTGGGTGGACAGAAGCAACAGCATTACAGAGGGGGAAAGGGAAATGGGGCATTTTAGAAAAGATATGCTTTTAGAGACTTGTCCATGCTGAAGGGATGCATGAGAAAAACCAGAGACATGGTCTGACTTTTCAGACTTCTCTCCATTTTTGCAGCTTGCATTACTTTTTTTTTGAAAATCTCTCAACACATTGGGCAGGTGCACATTCCCCTTCTCTGGGTTTAAGCAGAATATTTGGGTTGACACGAGACAGGACAGACTACAATGTAAGTTAATTAGCAGCTCACAGTACCTTAAATCACATTCGAAAACCTGACTCAACATTTGCTGAAGACACTGACACATTTCACTGCCGGACGTCTCCAAGGAACTGGGCTTTTAAAAAACTACTGAGCACCCTTGGACAATCTGAGCAGCCCACTCTTTTCAAGGTGGGCAGAAGAATACCAGAGACAACCACATTCACCTATTTGCAAGAGAAGAAAGTTCTGTAAGTGCCCATAAACTGAAAGAATCATTCTCCTGTCCACAAGATGCCTTGTTCACATATGCCCTACACCTTTTTTTTAGCAATTCCTGCAGTGGGCAGGTGCAGATTAGTTAACCCCCACTTTAAACCCATTTTTTACAACCAGAGTGATGCACAAAGGCTTCCAGTGTAACTATGACTCAGGCCCCCCTTCAGCATGACTGCTGCAGTTAGATGTGGTCACAATTGTTGGTTCAGTAGTTGGTTTTGAAATTCACCATCCAAATCCATTTCTTACATTTCAAAGTGACCATTATCTTCTCACTGTTTGAAATATTGCTGACTACTGCTATGAAGCTGCAGGGGTTTGCCTGCAAGCTTCAGAGGAGCTTGTACTTGCACTTCTTTATAAAGAAGTTTCACTTCATGGCTGCATTATCTGTCCAGCTGCCACCAGAAAATAGTGCTAAAGAAAAATGAAACTCTCTTTGCAAGTATTTATTCCTAATTTACTAAAGGCTAACAGTATCTAGTGACAAAACCCAAAAAACTTGTCATTGAAACATTTCATTTACCTAACAGCTTGAAATCTCCAGGCTGAAGATTATGTGCACGTACACGCCTGTGTGCTAAGTCTTCAAATAAAGAAAATATAAAAGCTTTGCAGTTCAGCCACTGGGAGACTTTTAAGCATTCACAGCTTCACCTCTTTGCAGATGAAATGTTAATGGGGCAACCACACAGGGCTGGCTCCACAGATAATGGTTCAGATAACAGTGGCTTTGTGATACCTATCACTGGGCTCCAGAGGTGAGGGGGGCCTGTCTTGCTTCGTAGTGGATGACTTCTTGTCAGCATGTCACCTTCTCCAGTCAGTTCAGGAGTTTATTACATTCAGATAACACCCACCTTTCTCTCTGGCACTTGTTGATTAGTGCCTCACGCGACTTGGTGATTCATCAGGGAAGATGAAGGGGTGTTCTGCAGCAGGCAGACAGCCTCCAGTGGATCCAGTGCCCTGGCTGAAGTTCACCACAGGGCTTTAATTTCATTCATTTATTTACTGCAATCCCTGGAAGTCCAGTGCCGTTCTAAAACAACGTGATGGCACCTAACAAAGGTTCAGGGCTCGTCAAAATAGGTCTGATTTGTATGTTGTGTAAACCAAATTAAAGGTTTGGAAGTTTAGCATGAAGCCTTCAGTTATTAAAATGGCATTTTGAAATAGGCATGACTTGAGAGAAATTTGCAGGACACATTGTCAGTGTGCCTGATAGCCAGGACAGGGGAGCAGTCTACACTGTGCTGCTCTGTGCTGTGCCACACACAGGACAGCAACCTACTGCAGCTCCCAGGCCAAGGGTCAGAGTTCAGAGCTCTTTGCTGTAAAAATCAGTTTTTGGAGACCCTTTAGCAATGACACAGAAAAGGCTTAGTAGTTTTGCTCAGTAGTTAAAAATAATCCAACTGAAGAATTGGCAATAAAAAAACCATGTGCAAATGTAGTAGAGGCTTTAGGCCTGATGTACCAGAGGTCAAGGACATGAAATTCTTTGCACTAAACTTACATTACTTCTTTCCTTGGGCATGCTTGCAACATCCCAGTTCCACTCCTACTGTCTGATTTTTTTTTTTAAATATCCTCTCCACACTCTGCTTTGAATACTAGAGAAAAGAGTTAGTGGGAGAACGAGACCAAGACCTTTTGAAAATATAATCTCAGGTACACAGTATACATGTGTATAAAGACATACAATACACACAAAGACAGTATAGCTATAAAAACACACCCACCCACCTGTAAAGCATCTAGGCCATGAGTCTGGGTGCCTTCATGAAGCAAGTTGGAAGTGACACAACACCAGTGTTTAGAAGATGGAGTCAGTTGTCTTTGGGGCTAATACCCAGTGCAGGAAATTTCACCTTGGGCCTGCATTTCTAAACTCATCTCAGCGGACAAGAGCATTCAGGCACTGGAGCTGTGATCCCCTGAGACAGCGTGGCAAAGAAGAAAGGAAAGCTGTGCACTCTGGACAAAGACAATTCAGCTCTGCTGGTTTTTTCCCTAGAGTACATGCATGTTTTATGGTCAAATATCATCTGCAGGGAGACTGAAAATACAAGGACACTTAAAGGACCTGATCTGACTCAATTTCATTTAAGGGGAAAAAAAATGGTGCTTACTGTATCATAGGTTAAATTTTGGCTCAATCAGAGTCAATAGGAGTTTAGCCAAGGCCAGGTTTTGAAACTATAATTTCTATTCAGGGACCAGCACAACCTAGTATTGGATTTACCTCATAGTCTGATTTTATCTGTGCAGAATGGGGCTTTTTTTGGTGGGTAATGCAAGAGTGACTGTTCCACTGAATGAACAGTGAAACAAGATACACCAGATAACTATTGTTATAGCAGAAGATATTAATACTACATTTAGTGCATTAACTTTGATAAACATACAGCTGCAGAACCACTGTGCCACAGTTTTAAGTAATAGCAGTCTGCTGAAGCTTGGAGGATGAGCAAATCCCTGCTTTTCAAGAACAGGAAATGATACCTAAATTAACTTCAACAGTTAAAACCAGCTAAAATCCATTCCTCTCTGTTAAATAGAAGTTTATTCCCGAGATACACTTTTTAGATACTGTTTTCAATCCAATTATGGAATTTTATGGACCAACCTGGTGTCAGGGTGGTTGCTACAGCAGTTATATTAGTTGTTACAATTATATCTTCCTTCTACAGAAAACCATAAACCTTCCCACTTGTTGCATAATGCTGCAATTACTCCATAAACTCTGCCAGTCAGTTCGTTGACTGCAAAATAAAGTAAGTGTCAATGAGAGCCACTGGCCTGCACAGAGGATGAGAATGCAAATGGCAACCAGGGAATTCACCAAACAGATTTATGGAGAAGAGTTTATGGGCTGTTATCAAAATGTCCACAAGATTCAAACTTTCCTCAGCAAATAAAATTTGTAATTGTAAAACAACAGTATCGCAGTGGAACTTTCCACTGCAGGATGTGAGGAGAGAAGGAAACACTGCTGCACCCAGGGAGGTCACGCTCGCCCCAACTGATGCCCTCCAGGTCCTAATTCCCCTTCTGTAACTCCCGTGGTTAAACACATCCCTCTGCTTCATGTGGTGATTGGCCTGTTTTCCAGAGGGACTGGAAAATGCTCTGCTTCTCTCAGGGGTGTGAAGAGAAGCTCATGCTCTGACTAGGAAGAAGGAATATGGACAGGATGCCAGCAAGTTGGTTTCTATCATCAATTTCTTGGACTACTGCACACTATCAAAAGTCTTTTGCTTCTTCAAACCCTGCAGTTCCTCTTCAGCTGAGCTGTAAAGTTGTTCCATCAACAAACTCAATAAAAACTCTCAGTGACAAGCCTATAAGATTTATGATTTTTGTCATCTTTAAATAGACATCATAAAAAAAAAATATTGTCAAGTTGCTGAATTCATTTGCTGGGAATTGACACTTACTGATAGCTGCTACTAAGGGATGATGTGGTGACCTGCTACAGTAATGACCAGATAAGAGCTGGCAGTAAACCAAACGGGGAAAAGAACTTCAGCTCAAACATTTTCAAACTCACGTGCCTGAAGTCAAGCTTTGAAATGCATCTGTAAACACTAAATGAGAGGTCACCTTTTCTTAACTGCTGCAGCCCCTCAGCCCCTGCTGAAGTCAAATGCATTGTGCTATGGAAAATCCTACCTCGGGCTGCTTCTTTAGCAGCTAAGTACAAATGTGTATTTCTAATGCTGGGTGCCAGAGAGAAAAAAATTGCCTTAAAGGAAAGAAAAGGAAAAGGGATTGCAAAGTGTTACAGCTGGAGTATCATATTCTCACTGCACAGTTACTTCTAATAAGAAAGATCGGGGGCTAACCTGTGTATGCAACACTCGGGCTTGAGGCCTTGATTTTATATTGAAGGGAAAAAAATCATGCTTTGGCAGCAAAAATTGAGATTTCCTTGTTCTGGGGAATGGAGAAGACAAGGCAGCTCAGGTCTCAAACCCTCCCAAATCCACTCCCCAAAGCAGCTCACCACCCAGCTGCCTAAACTTGAGCACCCTCTTAGTACCACGCCATCAGGAATTCAGGTCAGGAGCCCAGCAGGTATTTGGTAGCCACACTGGGATTCCCAAAAAAAGAATGGTCTTTGCCAGGAGAAGTGTCTGGAAGGGCATCCCAAAGATACACTCAATCCTGTTTTTCTGATGTGAATGGGACAGTCTCCATGGAGAGGCTTCCAGACTTTTACATTTCTAAGATTCAATGAACCGAGGCATCTTGGGTGACACCAAGGCACCTGGCTGTTCCCTCAAGAATGTAAATTTTTGGCACAGAGACATCCAAACTGCTCCTCTCTGCCAGCAGAAAGACTTTAGCATCCCCTGCTCCTCTCCATGCTAGAAATCAAGAGGGAAAGTGTAGCCAAAAAGGGAAGACAGCTGCAGTGAGTTATTAGTTATATCCCACTCTCAGCTGGGAGTTTCTACTCCCTCTCCTTGCCTCTTTCCACACAGTCACTGAGTCCCCAAGCCCGTTGGTCAGCATTACCCCAGTTGTTCCATATTTCCCATTGCTTCAGAACACAAGAATTAGGAAATGATGCCCTGTCCCTAACGAAGGTCACAGATGCACAGAGCTGATCTACCACAACTGCCATCTCCAAGGCACACTTTTGGTAACGTCACCAAAAAGCAGGCAGGGCAGAGGCTGCCCAGCTTGGGTGCTGCATTACAGAGCAGCTGTCCTGTGATGGAGCAGAGTCAGGGTGGTGACCACACAGTTAAAATTTTGCTTCCAGCACACAAGTGGCATCTTGGGTGCTAAATGCTTCAATCTATCCCCATAACACAACCTGAAACCCAAAGAAATCCATTGGGTCTGAAGCTTTCTGCCTAATTTGCTCCGATTTGCACTGAACTTTCTCAGGATGGCTGTCAGTGCAGTGACAGGGAGGGAGCGATGGATCCTCATCGTAGACAAAAGCGGGTGGTGGATGTGTGAGGCTGAAGATAAACACCCAGGGAGACACAGTGGTATCCCTGGTCCCAGCCATGACAGTCTGCCCAGACATCTGAGCAGAGGTGGTGGTAAAAAGGAGAAGGGTGAGGACCACAGCAAAGAAGCAACTGAAGCTGCAGACCAAACGACTTAATAATGGATCCTGGTGTGCAAGCTACAGCCAGCTGATCAGGAAGGAAAAGTATAAATGCAATGAGCAAAGCCAAACCTACTGTAATGAAGATCAAAGTATGCTTTGGTGTGCTGGTTTTGGCTCGGTCCATGACATTTGGACAGTTTCACATTAAATGAACTAAGGGGAAGGCAACAACCTCACAGGCTAACCCAGAGATACTGGAAAACTGGTACCACTACCAGCATGAAATACTGGCTGAAGAACAGCTTGGCCATATCGAAGTTCAGGGAATAGGCAAGTGACACCTAGGAGGTTAATCTCTCTTGCAGATGGATCACAGGGCCCTGCAAGGCACAGCACTCACATATTTCAGCATGACCAACCTGGTGAGATGCAATCCTGTACGATTTAAACAAAATGTGGCTCTTAACCAATAGATTGAAGGTTGAGAAACCTGTGTGCAAGGCAGATGCCAGAGCCCACAGCCAGTGAAAGTTCTTACGCACCAGAGGACATGGCTAGACCCAGCTTTGGGCCCGAAATGACTGTGACAGGAGCAGAATATTTTCTCTTATCAATGTACTGCTGTTTCCTGCACCATGTGGTTAGAACAGTGCAGGTGACAGTGCAGCTGAATGGTGACACCGCATACCACAAAGATTAACTTCTCATAGCTCTTCGTGGGGCTGAAGAGGTGGAATCTGACCTCAGCTTTCATTTGGTCAGTCCTCGATAATTCAACAGGGTTGCTAAATGAGGTGCAGAAATAACAGAATGATCATCCCTCACTTGAGACCACTGCAGTCTCTTGAGCTCAGAGCTCAGCTCTAGTAGCCAAACCAAAGTGCAAACCTCATGTCTGTAGAAACTGTCTCATAGGCAATAGGATACTATGCTTCATTAAACAGCAACTCAGCAGCTTGCACATGTGCTGTGTTTTGTAACAGATTTAGGAATAACAGTGTCAAGTTTGGAAAAGTAAAAGTCAGGAAGATTTCTCAAAGCTTTTGACAAGAGGGTTTGCAGTCATTTCCCAGTGGTTTCTTGTTTCTCTCACACTTAACAGGGGAGATGCATCCTAGAGCTCTGTCAAAAGCCTTCACAGTCACCCTAGCCTAATTCTGAGCACTGGGGTTCCTAAGTGCTATCCTATGCAATAACCATTCCAAAGCTGCTTTTGTTTGTGGTAGATATCAATCCTTAGTGTGCTGCTTTCTCTGTGTCTTCCGTTCCTTGGCTTTGCTTCGCTCTGGAGCAAACAGGGCTTCTGGGCTTCTTCAAGGTTTGCTTCTATATTTTGGTCAGTTTCTGCTTTTTCCTGCTGAAACTTTCTGCCTTACCTTCTTCATACAGGAAATTTTATCAATGGTTCAGAGGACAACACATTAACTTCTAGAATGACCGCTGGACCAAGACCGCGCTGTCCTATTAACAGATGTACACTTTACTTCTGTGAAGTAGTGTCTTTAGCCAAGGATTACAAAAAACTGAAAATGTGCAGGCTCTTCCATATGCAAGATTTCCTCTGCCTTTTATTTGTGTCTTAGGTGCTGTAAAGAAATAAAGAGAGAGTATTTCCTTTGTTCTCCTAAATGCTGCAGGTTCTGCAGGGTCGCTCTCATAGCCAGCCCTGAAAATGGTAGCAAATGCTGCTCATGTGTGCAGCTCTGGGGAAACTGTGCTCAGTAATGCATCCCAGGAGGAGACTTCTCAAAGGGGATGTGAAACACAGTGCTTGACCCCCTTGTTATCACGGGTGCCAATATATCCTAATGCCAACCTCCCGGGCAAGTCACAATTCTTAATTTTCATTACAGGGCACTCTCTCCAAAGCTCTGGGCATCCCAAAACAGGCAAGAGCAGCTGGGTGCACTACTTTTGAAAAGCAGGTGTGCAGGCATAACTTTTAAATGCTGCAAGTATGCAAGAGAAAAATAACATTCCCTTTCTTGGAACTTATTTTCGGCGGCTGAACAATTCACAAAGAGAAACTGTTAGTGCAAACACTCAAAAGGTCAATCTCTAAATAAACAGAGAGAGAGAGAGAGTGATGAAAAGGGTTAGTTGTTAGTAATGAAGCTAAGATGATCACAAGTCAAAAAAAGCAAAGCAGCAATGAAGTCAGAGCACTGTGAGCATGCTAGAAATTTTGGCAAGATCACATGTGAAGATACGAAAAGCAAAAGTTACATTCCCGAGCCTGAGATGGAACATGCCCAAAAAAATTCTTCTTTACTTTTCCCTGGGATTGTCAGCTACTTTCACTCCGTTTGAGGATCAACAACCAGTTTTGCACTAGAAATGAGCACCAGCTCTCCCCACCTAAATGCTATACTCATACTAAAACAAAGGATGAAAACAGACCTAATTTGCACCTACTACATAGATCTTGTTTCATCTTCATGCATGAACAGCATTTCCCTCCAAATCAGATGAATATTTCTCCTGACAAAATACCAGTAAAACATGGTGTGCAGTTCACATTAAAAGGTATCTGTAAAAAGTCATTTAAGAAAAACAAACAAACAAACAAGACAATGACAACATTATACAAACAGTAACAGTTGAAAATACTTAGGGAAACTTTGATGATATAAATACTGTCCATAGGTTTCGTATTTTACAGTGTTTGCTTTTGGGACTTGCTTGTTTACCAGTCACATGGCAGTGTCACATTGACTATAAATACGAACTTTACAGAAAATGCAGAACTGTAGAACTTAGAGATCAGTTCTTGGCTCTGAGGTGAAACTGAAATCTGATTATGTATCCCAGTTAAGGACTGGTTTTCCTATAATGGGATAAGCTCCAAACATCAGCACAGTCAAAATTTGGCTCTATAGTCTGTAGCTTGACCCTACAGGTAAACCTCAGGCAGAAGCATTTGTGGTTCAAAACAAACAAATACAAAAGTCCCTTGATGTTTCTGAGTCATCACATTGCAATTTTCAAAGGTGAATTTGTCTCAGTCGGTCATAGAGCTTTTGGTGGGATTAATAAGTGCTTTGTGGCTCAAAGGTGATTTGGCACTAAGGACACCACTCCTATGCAGGGAGGACCTGTGTGGAAACAGCCTTGTGTTCACATCACAGAGCCTTGTGCAAGGCTGAGAGGGCTCTTTGCAACTGCTTGGAGCCGGGCCCCAGCTCCCAAGAACAAGGAGAGCACTTTAGACATTCCTGTGAATATCAAACATTTGCTAAAAGGGCAGGATAAAATCTTTCCTCACACACCAGTAAAACCTCTCTGCCATCTCATATCGTGCTGTATGTATGTCTTGTCCTTTTCCTGCTGGCACCCATCCAGAACAATGTAATTAGAGGACACATGGCGTGACAAGAGCAAACGATATGTCAAATATACACAGATCGCAGCCCCAGCTGAACAAGTGCCAGTGTCCCAGCACAAGCCAACAAAGGTGCTCAAGAAAGCCAGCAGCTCCCTAGAGACTGAATGACAACAGAAAACTCTCCAAAGCAAAGACTGGGACCAAAACAGCTCATGGTGGGGAAATAGCAGGTCCCTCAAGAGGCTGATCTATACACAAGGCACCAGCAGATTTGCAAATGACCCAGATAAAGAGAGCAATGGATGTATGCAACGGCTTTCCAGAACACAAGACTGCAGAAACTGCTGTGTCTAACAGTCTCTTGCTTTGGGGAAAAAATAAAAAAAGGAAGGACTACTGGTATTACTGATCAGGATGCTGAAAACACAGGAAAAGAAACAGCAATGAACTTCTGGAATTCACTACTACATATAATCAAGACAAATACTGTTGGACCAACAGAGCATCAAACGTGATGTAAGTTTGACCCGGTCTTGACCTGTCACCTTTAGGTTAAAACCTACTCACGTTAAAACAAGTACAATGAGGGAGGGAAATGTTTTAGGTCAGCTCTGCAAGGTGCTCAGTGCTTCCATCAGAAGCCAGACAGTTGTACAAGCTCCTTGTTTGTTAGACAGTGCAAGGGAGAGATGTAGAGTGAGGGAATACATGCGTTCTTGAATCAGCAAGTACTGATGTGTGTTGTGGTGGCAAGAGAGGGAAAGCAGGGAGAGATCAAACAAGCAGGACTGGCTATGCCTTGAGCTACACTGAAAGCTTTTCTTGAGGTTTGCTCGTTCAGTGTCATCCACAGGAGGAATTTCAGGCTTGCTGCAATGTCAGACCGCCCTAGCCTTTTGACTAAGACAAGGTAGGGGATAAACTTAGATGCTGTGTGGGCAGTGCTGTCCCTTAATAAACAACACAACCAAAGGATTAATTGAGATAATGTTTTACTAAAGGCGGCTGGTGACCGCTGGCTGTCCCCTTTCCCTTGTGTGCTGAAACAAGCAATGTAGCTGTGCTCTGCTGAGCAAACACACATACACACACACACACTCAAACCCACCCTGTTTTCTCTGCTCACTGCCCTGTGCCTGTGCATCCCAGCCAGAGAGGCAATGCCATTATGAAGCATCACTTGAAAGACATCAGGACTTCAGCTCCTAGGCTTACCAGCAGCTCCCAGGAGGACACACAGACACGGCCTTTTCCCTCAGAAAGTCTCTGAGAGCCCAGTGAAGCAGGAACAAAAGAAAAACGGAGAGACTCACTGAAATTTGGATTTGGCGGTTTGGATGGCCTTGCACAAAACCCCACAAACCTTACAGGTGCCATTACAACTTCCCCTTTTCAGAGGAAGCACAGACCACTGCATGCCAAAACCTTTGGGTTCACTTCCCCCACTTCAGCATCACTTTCTCTTTGGACTTGGGCATGTTAATTAACCCAAACAAGGTTTGGTTTTTGCATCTGCATGATGAGTGCTGCCTGTTCAGAGGCATTCTTATGGTCCTTCACTCCTTGCTCACAATAATGTCCAGGCTTCTTCCCCTGGGGGAAGATTCAGTGATCCCACCAGAGTTCCTGTGAAAGGAGAACGAGCCACCTGAACTGCTCATGCTTGGGGCAAGCAGGTTGATGGGGGAAACAAGTGTGAAACAGCTCATCCACAGTAACCCCCTGAAAGGAAGGTAATACAGGGTCCAAGCTGTCAAACCAAGCTGCCAAATTCTTTGATCAAGTGTGCTTAAGTCTGAAATTAGGCCACTCAAGTATGTTTTGGTTAAAAGCAACACATTGCACATATTCAGCTGAAGGCCGTAAGAGTCAGTCCTCAGTGTTAATACTTGAACTTCGCAAATAGAAGGCACAAAAGAGCAGAAATCGTGGATGACGAGCAAACACTGAGGACATGGGCAGAGCTCTAGAAGTGTTATTACCCAGCTGATATTTGTCTATACACATGTGCATGCATCTGGGTGTTAATATCCCACAGCAAACCTCCAACTAACCACACAATTCCAAGTCGCTTCTTTTTGTCACATAGGTTTCTGTACTCATTCTTGCAGCCACACAATTTATGAGTCCTCATGTTTCTCCCAGCGCTCCAATCTCTTGAGCTCCTGCCAATCTAGACCCACCCAGCGGCAATCACACAGGTCTGAGGAAAGCCACACACCTTGGCCAAGGAATTGCAGTCTCCTGCAATTCAAGTGAAAAATCAGTGTTGGGAAGGAAAGGCATCTGCAGAACAGCTGAGGCAGATATGAGATGATACGAAACCATGAGTAACAAGCTCTCATCAGCAAAAGCTCAGTGTAACTGCCTTGCTCACTGTCGTCACAATGCTCTGGACCCTGTATACTGACCCTTGTATGTATTCATCACTGAGGAGGAGCGAACAGCTGCCTCTCATGTGGAGCATAAGAGAAGGAGGAAAAAAAACCCTCTCTCCAAGAAAAATAGGATGTGAGATTCAGAGAAATCCCTCTGGGAAAAATCAGATGCAGGGGGCTTGGAAAGACAGCTTAGGAGGAAACTGTGTATCAGCAAAATGGCCCAAGTTTTCAACAGTTTGTATCTGTGAGGATACTTGCTCACAACCCTCCTGATACCTACCCCTGCTCTCTACTTAAATTGCCAACAGCCCTTTCTGATGAGTCTCACATCACTGGGGGTGTCTGTTTAGAAACAGCCCCAATCACTCACAACCCACTCTGAATGCTATAGCAAACCTCTCCAGAACTGATGGGTTTCCACCACAGGGTGTCATTTACTTGAGCTGTTCTGTTACAGCACTCCTTTCTTCTTTACAAGAACTCACACACGGATATCTTCTTATATGGGAAATAAAATCTCTCTGCTTAGAAACAATGTCTCATGAAAGAAAGTACTGAAAAATGTTACGGCTGGTAACCAGCAAGGATAAGGTGTTGATTCTCCTAGGGCTAACCATAAAGTCACTGTTGAACCAGAAAGAGGTTCAATGTGTAATTGTTTTAGGCAAGCAGGAAGTAAGAGAATAGAAATGGCTACTCAATGATTTAGTGTCTCCTAGTTGTTGCTTGAGAACCTCAGATGATAATACTATGTTAACCTGTGCTCTATACTCCCAGCTGTTACTAAATCAACAGAGTTGCTCCAAAGACAATACTGCTACAGTGACATCACTCTGGTCCAATAAACATAGCACAAAATGATAACCTGTACATTGCAACTCAAGAACCTTTGTAGGATACATCAAACTCACTGCTAAAATGTTAGTCTATACAAATTCTGTATATGTGCTCCATATATGTGGTGTTGTATCTGCTGTGGCATTTTTGAATGTCTGCTTGTTTCTATTCCTGGTTTCTCATCTCATTCCAGCAACAGCTGGAATTACTGTACAGAGATAGCCTGAATCCAGCTGCAACACAGCTCCTTCCATAAATGAGTTTGTTTTAAAGCCTTCTAAAACCAAATGGGGCATAGCATGGTCACCAAATGTCTGACAAACCATCCCAGACTGAAGACCAAAGTAAACCAGTTGAACAATCCTGAACACTGGGCAAGAACATTTATCCCCTTCCTCATTTCCCACATTCTTTGCATCTGGCTCCCCATAAAACATGCAGATGCTTCAGTAACAGGAAAGCAGAGGATGTCAGTAGTCATGCCTGATCTCACTGGCCTTTCCTCACGCTTGGCAACAACATAAAACAGGGGCTTAAGCCATGGTGAGGCACTGCCTATTTCTGCTCTAAGCACACACTCAGCACATGGGAGAGTGGGCAACATTCATCCTAAATCCCACCAAAGCCCTTAGACCCAGACAAGGTCACAGCTCCACACTGCTCCCCAAGGAATGTATATACTTTACCCTCCCTAATGTTGACTTACGCAGAAAACCATATGACTTGATTAAACAGCTCATTCTCCATCTCTGAGGGAACCTTTTTATCTGACTGGCACAGGTCCTTGCTTTCTGTCTGTCACCGAGGCAGGAGAAAGCCATGAGACTGCTACCCATATGAGCCTGGCTGAGTTACTTTCTGCCTCTCTGAGTCTGGGGAAACGACCATAATAGCAGGATATTGCCATAAACTTTTCAGAGGCTTTGTGAAGAATTTGGTTGAGATTCATAAGAGAGCTCTGACAATATAAAACACCACATAAATGCTAAAAGTTAACTGTTTTTAACAACCACAGATTTAAGAGAGATCTTTCTTTCATTTCCATACAAAGGTGCAGAAATATCCTTCATTTCAAATAACCACTGTGCCTGCTGTGAGAGGCTCTGCACATGATTTTCATTGCCTTTCACGTAGAAAATAGGAATACTACTTTGCATTTTTAAACTTTAAAACTAATTTGCAGACAATCAAGTCTCGAAACCCCCGCTGTGATACAGGAGGTAAAACATTATACCTGTTTTAGAGAGGAAACTAAGAAGGAAAAAGGTTAAACCACCAAGTCTAAAGTCATAAAGGAGACATTTGAGAAACCAGGCATGCTAGTAAGGTCTATCTAGACCCACACTTGCTACTTGTTCTTCTCACTGAACAGTTAACTCTTCAGCTCCCAAGGTTCTAAACATCACAGTGCACACACCACATGGCAAGAGTGGCCATACGTATCTGTATTACCACCACATTTAATCTTCTGCAGATACTTCTGCTGACCACAGAGTGTGCCTGGAATTGCATGAGGCCACTTATTCCATTTTCTAACGTGTGGCAGTAGAAAATTGTTGACGACTAAAAGTTAACCAAACATTTATTTTTAGAACCCAAGTCCAATGTTATAGTGTCTGGACTCATAACTACCCATTTCTCCAACATTAAGCTGAGCTACCACATGAGAAAATTGCTAGAATGATAGTATTTCCAGGGCACATTGAGTCACTGTCCAACATCTAAATTGGGAAATAAAATAATTTCTCAGCAACTGGCAGCACAGTGGGAGGCAAGCTTTGCAGGAACCCAGCTTGGGTTGAAAAATTCAGGTTTTTACTTTAAAACAAGATCCTCAACACTAAACATGGGGGTTTTTTTTGTATTTTCCCAAAGACAGAAAAACAATTAGGTTCCATGGTATTGAATCCTTGACATTATCTAGTATTTAGAACAATTATTAAGCAACGCTATCAGAATTATAATGATGATAACCAGGGAGCAGCAACAGCAGCACTCTGGAGACTCAGGAAGAGGTATAACTTTTTAATCAGATCCATCCTAGAGATGTGCTATAGTCCCTGCCTGGTGGCTCTTTCTGACCAGATGCCTGTGAACCTCAACCCTGCCTACAGCAGGAATTCCCAGCCCAAGCGAGACCACCTCGGCTTGCTTCCTCCCCAACGGCCCATGGGGAATGCCAATGTGAAAGGGTAAAAAAGTCTCTAGGGCAGTGGGTTTTTTGCCTTTTCTAATTTGCATAGAATTGTTTTTTTCTCCCTTGGACATGCAGGCCCCACATAATGAATTTAGACTTCTGACAACAGGGTTTCCTAGATCAGGAGAAGCATGGCTCGCAAGTAATTTGCTGTTGTTTGGGATTTGCACGGTGAGAGTCACACATCTCCTGTCCAGCATAGCCTCTCTCCTCAAAAGGAGAAGCTGCCTACAGTGCCTCAGTTAATAATTAACTCCTAAATGCAAGCAGAAGGGTTGATGAGGGTGATGAAGGTTTACGACTGCATGTCTTTGTATTCTTTCTCAAAGGAGAAACAGATGTTTCCAGCCACCACAAACTTCCACTACACAAATCTCATGCTCCGGCTGTTACCTTGGGGCAGTGACTTCCAAATGCTGAATTAAGAAACAAACAAATTCATTGTTTTGCTGGAAGGTTCAAGAGAGAGTCTGGGGCAGAGTCAGAGGTTGAACACATCCCCTCACACAGCAGCTCAGAAGGCAGAAGACAGCATGGGAAAATCCTGCTCTAATACGGCTTTTTTTGCTGGTAATCAGGGTCTCCAAGACTGCCAGTTCAATTGGAGAAGAGCCCTGGAAATTCTTCTGCTTTGTCAGCGACATGGTCTCAAGCAAAGCCCCGTCTCATCTGTCAAAGTAGTCTGGATGCTTTCACTAACATTAATTTAAATTTCTAAACAAACACCAGACCCCACCAACTTGTGTAATGGTGAAGAAGTTAATTTTATCTGAGATGTTTGGGTTTCCTCCCCTCTTTTGTCTCCTACTTTAAACTGATGCCATCTTGATTTAAAAAAGAAAGGGCGGGGGGCATTTTTGAGTGCTGCCTGCAGATATGCATTTGTATGCATTTTCCATCTTTTAACTAACAAACAGGAGGGGGAAAAAACGTTAATTTTGCTAGCAGCCTGCTGTGATATAAATAAAAATAATAGGTACATTCACAGATTTTGAACTTTTTACAGCCACTGCTGCAAAAAGCAATTTTAATTTATAACCACGGATTCTTGCAAAACATATAACGAAGACATAATAAAATGGAATGTTTATCCTGTGGCTCCCATTAGACCTCTTCCGTTCGATGGTTGTAACTAATGACTTGTTTTTCCACTTTTGTATTGGAAGCCTTATTATTGGGCTGCACAGAGCATACCTTATTTGATTTCCCTAGCAATGTCTGCACCTCTTGCTGAAGCCTGCAATTAGATGTTCATGAAGTAATATTAAAAAGCTGCATAATCACATCTGTGGTCAAAAATTAAAAAAAAAAAAAAAAAAAAGAAAAAAGCCAGTAACAAGCCAGCTCTGTTTGTATAATATTATACTGAGTACAATAGACTAATGTTCACTCCAGTGCATGTGTCCTTTTGACTAACCACTTCTATCTGACAACCTTTTTTTGGCAACAGAACACATTGTACTTTTTGGATAATTGACTGTGGAATATAATGTTGTTTATTCAAAAGCAGGTCACACAGAACTGAGCTTCCAGTTGTCTTTATCCTTCTACCTTTCTTATCTTCATGCTGTTTAAATTTATGCTGAATTTCTTTTAATTACACATATGGTTTTAATTGCTGTTCTGTATTTATTCAGTAGAAGGTGACCTGATGGCGAAATGGTACAGAAAGGTGGGTGGGAAGCTGAATTCAGATTTGAAAACTGTATTTGGACATATTTATTGGTGAGCAACCTCACGAAGAAACAAACACAAGCACAAGCACTCCCAACACCCTCTAGTACCTACAGGGCCTTGTTTGCCTGCAGTACGACTGCATTGTTTCTCTGTACTGAAAAATCTACTAGAAAGACTCATCCACCACTTGCTCAGTGATCTGGAAATTCTACAGCAGCAAAAGGCCTAATTTTAAGCCTAAGCCTTGGAGGACAAAAACCCTCAGGGAGAATGATGTAGAAACACGTAAAAGTTGTGAAAAATCTAGATGACGGGAAATGCAGTTGAGAAAATGGGTTCAGGAGAAAGTTTTAAATGAAGTATTCAAATGAGGTCATGCAAGAATTGATGTGTTTCTAAAGCATGTTTTTGGGATGCCGCCTGTGGAAAGAGAGGTCACAAGTAAGTGTTGCATAATAGGCAGGGGAAAGGATTTTGATGCAGCAAGGAACAGAAAAGCAGCCTCATAACACAAGCTGGAGAAGGAGATGCAGGGCACCTTTCTGATGCTGATCATCAGATCAGGAAAACACGCTTGTCACCTGACATTTTAAGTCTGCAAGATACACATGAAAAGGAGGTTTACAAGAATACAAATGTTGCAGGGCACTGCCTCACAGAGACTTCTTCAGTTGGCTGACTTGGACTGCAAAATAAAACCCACCAGACTACCTGGCGACAGCCTAGAAGGAATCCACCAGTGGCATATACACAGCACGAGCTTCCTTGTCCACTTAGGCCACTTTTCTCCATGGGAAAGGCATGAGTTTGCACTTTAACCTCTACTGTAGCAACAACAGAAAAGAAGGTGATTCATTTAATGGACAACCAGCTCTCATGAAGCTGGAGGAAACCCCTGAAAAGAAATCCTTCTGGTGTAGGTAGAGTCTAACTAGCCAATAATAGGATGAAAATTATGATAGCTAATATGCTGTGTTATAGCTCAGGTGTGGTTCCATTTTACTGATGACTAAACTAATCCTAATAAGTCAGGTTAAGTTACAGCCAATTCATTTGAGGAAATTTTGTTTGTTTGTTTAGAAAAATATTTAATTGGGAGGATGAGTGATACTGGCAGTAAGAATAATTCATCTGTCTGTGCTGGTGCTAAACCACACTGTGGAAAATCCTTGCTAATGCTACATTGATCAGCTAACACGTAGCAGCTCCACTCTTCTAATTTGTTTTGTGTAGCTGACTTTAGACGGCCCATTTCAATCTGGACTGTTTTAAGGAGCCATGTGAAACTAAGTCACTGCCCTATTAGTGTGGATAAAGAGGCATATGAATATTACTCTGCTACAAGCAAGACGTAGTTCATCTGATATTTTTTCCAGCCAAGAGAATACACTGCATCTGGAACAAAGAAGAAAATGTGACTGGAAAGTTTAGAGCCCTTAAATTAATTCCCTAGACAAAAAGTTGAGGCATCATACTCATAATATCATGTTATGTAACTTGCTCTGGAGCCAGGCAGCTACTAAGTGAAATAGTATGAGTTATAAAAACAAAATATTGTTGTGAAAACAATTTTACAGCTTTATAATTCACTATTATTTTCATTTAAGAACAAAGCTGTCAGTGTAATTGCAGATTCTGTTTGCCTTGCAGGAGTTCTTTCCGTCTGTGATAGGAAACCTCTTCTTTTTAAAAAAAAAAACCAACTTTTTTCCCCCAAAGGCTGCTATTAAATTTACTAAATTATGTTTCTTTATAGTTACTCAGAGGTAAATCCTAACAGGAAGCCCATTATGTGGAGGCCAAAGTTAGTTTAGCACCAGAATATTTATGATGAGTAAATGTAACCATATATTAGCAACTTCATACCGCTACTCTTGGATGAAACTAATATTACATCAGCAGTCATTATAGACTACATTGTAATCTTTACAACTGAATATCTGTTTTTGGTGGGACCCTACATGGCTGGCACTGCTCATTGTGTACCATGATAGTTTTCCAACTTACCTGCTCATTTAAGTACTAGGCTCAAGAGTCTATCTCTGTACAACCATGCTTATCCATGGAAAAATGAACCATCTTTCAAACTGTGCACAGCCCCTACACAAAGTGGTGCTTCAGTAACAAATCATTACTATTTTATCTGTACATGCACCATTAAAAACTGGATTAAGACTGCAAATATGCTTCACAGAGGTCAGTGGGAAAATCACCCAAATATGGGAAAATCCACTCCAAATGACATGGCCAAAATAAGACATCACCCAAAGCACCATCCATGTTGTCACTGTGTTGTGAGCATAGTGACCTCTCTTAATGCTGGCATTACCATCAGGTCATAAGCCCAGAGTTTCACATCAACGGGGCAGCCAGAGACCTTCTCACCTGAAACAGAACAACCATCCTATGACACCAGGATGCTCCATGTCTCCTTGTTCTGCCCAACTCTCCTAAGCAATTCATGCCTAACCTTGGACAAGTTTCCCTACCAATTCAGGTTCTGCCTTCATTGCAATAAACTTGACAATGACACAGAGTTTATCTGACAGAACAGCTTCCTCACACGCTCTGGTGCTTTGGCTTTGAAAGAATTACAATGTGGTTGGACTCCAGTGTATTTTAAAATGGAAGGAATCAGCTCCTCCAGTAATCAGCAGCACCATCACACAGAACAGCCAGAGCCTGCCTGCAAATTAAGTGAGTGGCACTCACTTTTATGGGTGCTGCCTGTCTCTCTCTCTCTCATTCTTATATCATGCTACAGACCAGGCTGCCCCTCAGAGACCTGAGCTCAGGCAGCCCCAGGGCTCAGGCAAGCCCCCCTGCCTGGAAACCAGCCAGCCTCCCCACCTGATGCTATGGAAGTACACACTCACTGCATCTCTTGATCTCAGAGCCAAAATTCTTATGTTAGCCTGTAACACAGTCTGGCAGTGTCTCTCAAGGTAGACACTTGGTTATCAAGAGTTAACCAGCACAGAAACAGAGCCCTTGATTAACTTCAAGGTTGCCCCACGCCTTATCATGTGTGGAGGCATTGTCCTCAGCTTATTTTAAGAAGGAGCAAGAAAGAACATCCAGGTATTATGCCAAAAGCCTCTTTCTCAATTATTCCTCTTATATTTCTAACCCATTGTGGCTGACTAAAAGCTAAAGCTGCAAAAGCTGCATCCTGAAGCCGTAAATTTAAGTTGGTTTTTCAGTATATGCTGACCTGACTTACTCCTGTAGCTGCAGGCTCCCTGTTATCTTTAACTTCAAGGTAATTGTTTGGCAACTCTTTGTTTCTCTATTTCAGGAAAACAATTCAAATATATGATTCCTAAGAGAAAAACTGATTAATTGCTCTGTCGTCAGCTGGTTCCTGCTAGTATATGGAGTGCTTAAATAATAAAAATATAATACAAAGAACAAAGAGTAAAGTTCTCAAATGAAAACGTTAAACATGTTTCAAGCCAAGAATTGGCCTCTTTCAAAAGTTTAGGGTATAAATCAGACTGTGTCAGATTCCTGCAGTCAGGATAAGGACACCATTCTGAAAACACCTCTTTGCATCTCTTGCCAGCACCTATTCACCTGAAAAAACCCACAAAGATTTTCATGCAGAGATTTATAATAACTTGAAGAGGAAAACATCATTCTCAATGCCACAGTCGTATAAGTCCTAACTCTGAGCTTCTCATCTTATTGTTAGACACCACTGCCTTCTTTCCACTCCCCCTCATTTTCAGAGAAGCAACAGTATTTAATTTAATCCACCCAGAAGCAATGACAGAGTCAGCAGCTGATATACAGCTAGTGCTGGTTAGAACTCTGAATTACTGTTTTGTGAAGAATGTCAACATTTTGACATTTGTTGCTATTCTCAGGGTAGAAAGGAACTGCATATTCATCTGGAAATTTTGAAATGTCACACTGAACTCGCAGATTCAACTCTGAATTTCAGAATTTCACCTTCTATTTCATTTTACATTAGCTTTCAGTCTTTTTTTAATTCATTAAATGCCAAAGCAGAATATTTTAAATAATCCTTTTTAATTTTACTGTGTTCTGCTTTGTTTTAGCATATTAAAACTGTGGGAAGCCACTGTCCCACACTGACATAAAACCAACTTCAATCACCATTTTACACTGTCTCCAGGTTCCATCCATTGAAAATTTTTGAAGCGTGACTTTCATGAAGAAGACACCTGGGTGAAGACATAAAATTCTGGGTGAGAAGACACTTTGGGGGAGGCAAGCAGTGCAAAGCAAGCTGCCTGCCTTTCTCCACAAGTCAAAGCAACACTAGGAAGGAATATATCCCTGTGACAGCAGGAGGGAATCTGGCAGACTGACTTTATTCATCTGCAGAGAAGGAAAAATTTCTAGTTGCTAAATTAATAGCAAACAGCAAGAGAAACACACTCAGTTCAAACGCAAGTGCCGGAGGTATCTCCTTTATGTGAGTGATGGCAGACTGTAAAATTTATTAAACCAGCACAAGAGAAGTGCATCAGTCATAGCAAAGGGCACTGGTGAGCATATGTTTCTGAGGCAAAGATGGAACTTCCAAGAGAATGTCTCCATCACAGGTATTAAATCAGTGGAAAGACTGACAAAAGCTGTGTAAAATGAGAAAACAGCGAGCTGTCACAGCCCCTTTTGGGCACTGCAAGCTGCATGAGACCGTGTCAGGGCTGGGTGCAGCAGGCAGCAAAGAAACCACCTCCAGCAGCCCGGAAACCATGCGGTGGCTGAGGTCCGCTAGTCACGAGCGGCCACCACCATCTGAACCATGCCACAAGCACGAGCTGCCTCATTAAATCCTCCCAACTTACAGCTGCGTCCCCACTTTTCATGGTGCTCACCTGGAAAGGGTGCAAAACTGAAGGGCTATCTGAAGAGGAGGCCATGCTCCATAGGCACTGATGCCTCCACAGGTGTGGATGGGGATACTGGGACCCAAGGCTGGTGTAGGCTGACCAGGTTAAAGAACTCAGGCACCTGTGCTGTGTATGGGAGAACAGACATGGCTACCAAAGGGACATTGCTTCCTTTCTTCTTCCAGCTAATATGCAGCAAAGGAACGTGGATTTGGATGCTCTGCTAAATCAGAGCTACAAGACGTTTCTGTCCTCACCAAATTGGTAAATCACTCTCAGGAGATCAATGTTTTTGGTAAGATTTCCACCATTCTGGACTAGAGCCACAAAGCTGTCTCAAATGGCTTCAGTGGTACCCAGTCCAGATGTTGAAAACATGCAGATCCCTTCATGAAGGTATGTGGTTCCCAAAGACTATGAGTAGAATTATGAGAACAGCTGGAATCTGAGATCTAGGAAGAAATAAACCTCCCAGAGCCACCCCTCAAATACACCAGGAGGTACATGAGGTCCCTGAAAGGTCCACAAATCCACTTGGGAGATGTAGTAAGTGTCTCAAAAATGCTCAAACATGACCAAAACCAGTGAAAGTACCTAGACCTATCTGGAGATACGAGAACTCAACAAGGGTATTTCAGCATCTTAACCAGTCCAGCACAGACACATTTGGTGAAAGCTGAGCTGGTCAGTGGTCGGAGTTTATCGATCCTGCTTTGGCCACAAGTTCTGGAAATACTCCGTGTCAGAAACTGGCTTTGTCATATGTCTACAGTGGACATCTTGGTGCCAGAAATAAGTGTACCTCATGAGACACCCTGGCCTTGTGCCCTCTGCCCCCTGGGAGAGGAGAAGAGAGAGGCTTCAGATTTTGACTTGGTCTGAGTGGGCACAGCATGAGCATGAGAGGAGCTGATTGTGTCACGTGTTTCTGTGATGGTCTCATGAGAACTCTGCTCCTACAGAAGTCCCCACATCCCCACCACCCACCATCCAGAGGAGAAAGCTCCTGAGGTTTCTTGGCTGTGGAAGCACATGAAGGTTTAAATGAGGACATGCACTCCACCAGATCATTTCCTAACTAGGAGTTGGGCACTAATGCTAGACAGGGTGCTGCAAAAGGCTAAAATGCCTAGAGGCTTCACATGCATGACTCTCACTGCATAAGTGGCCCAAGGACAGAATGCAATGTGGAATTGTGTGTGAGTAAAACTCATTGTTTTCAGTAGGCTTTAAGAACCAGCACAGATTATTTGCTGTTCTCATACCAATCCAGATTTATTTTGGATCAGCAGCGACTTCAACATGATTAGTTCACAGCAAAAAACACAGAGCCACAGTGTCATGAACCTCCTCCTAGCCAGAATGCCAAACATAAACCTTTTTTTTAAAAACCCTTAAAAACATGAAACGAATTTAACGAAAAAATTTACCTCTCACAGTGATGGATCATGGTATATGTTAGAATTAAGGACCATGAACTTTTAATCTGAGATGGAGTTGCTACAACATCCTTCATAATTTGCACACAAACTGTGTTCAAGATTAAGAATGCACTTTTCTGAGCAATATTTTAAAATCATTCCCTTGAAAGAACAAAAATTCTTAAAGGTCATCTTGTATTTATGTGATATATATTAATGCTTCTTACCCTTTCTGTTTCCTTAACTGAAAGATTTCAAACCAACCTTGAAAAGGCAAAACACAATGAAATGCAAAAGCATGTGTGCATAGGAAACAATGCTAAAATTCACATGATAGCCAAGTCAAATTACAGTAACAATTCTCCCTAACAGACATCTGGCTATAACACAGATTTTTTTTTTTTCATTTTAAATTAAAAAAATCCCAAAGTTGATTTTATGAATGGGATATTCTGCAAAGGAAGAGAATGGCGCATGGTAAGGCTGGACAACACTGCTTTAAAGGCAAAGCCTGACACCAGTATGTTACAAAAAATTTGTAAGCTTAAAAGTAAAATAGGTGAGAAAAGAGATATTTAGGAGGTTGGAAGAGATAGAAAGTTTCTGGAGGGATTTATCATCAAGCAGATGATAATCTATTCTGCAGAAGAAGTGAAAGTATTTTTTATACAGATATTTATGAAGTATTTCTGCATGTGTATTTGCAAATGCCACGTGCACACACACCAACATGTATATATAAATATATATAGGCATACATGAAACCCCAAACTTGAGCTAAATTAAATTGTCCCTCCAGCTTTGTAATGCAAATGAGACTAACAGGCTTATGCTGTTTGTGGTTTGAGATGATTTGCGTTTCCATAGAGATGCTGACTGAACTACAGTTTTTAAAATTTTTATATATATAAGCCTACTTGTATCTATAAAAGTCTAAATATGGATCTGTTGTACCTCAGCATTTCCTCAGTGACTCCACTGGAACCACAACAATTTACACCAGTTAGGGCTATGTGCAAATTTTGCGTCTTTCACTACCTTCCAGTCTAAGCTCTATAGCAAGTACCTGCAGATCTGAGAGTTTTTTGCTTCTCACCCTGCTTCAAAGCTTCTTGTTAAGGAAGGGGAAGAAAAGAGAAAAAGCAGTTTCTCAGCTGCTAGTAGATAATATTTCAAGGACTTCTGTAATTTCTTGCCCTCTCTAAACTGCCTCAAGAAACATCTTTGTCAAAATTCTCACTATCAGGAAACCTGGAATTCAAGGAAGACCACCTGTGTGCTGTTAGAGAAGGAAATGACAAAGGGACAGAAGCTTTTCCCCTTTCCCTGTGAGCACCCACAAACTCAAGAGCACAGATGTGCTCAGACTTGCCAGGGTGGGCCTGGGCAGCGATGGCATCATTGCCTCCCTGCCTCACCCTTGGTGGAACCTCAGCTCATCATACATGACACAGGTGTCACAAAGCTAAAACACCTCTGTCCTCCCAGAGCCACATCAGAGTTGGCCACCAGCAGAAGTGACAAAAGCCAGCCAGGATTAGCTTGGGCAGAGAAACCAGGCAGACTCACTTTAACTTGCTAGTTCAAACTGACTTCACTTTGTGAGAGCCAGGCACGGGTTGAAGTGGAGGGGGGCCAGCTGGTGTACCAGCACTGGAGAGGAAAACCAGAGCCGAGCTCTGTGGGGACTCATTTCCATGTGGTTTCAGTGATAAGTGATCTTTGAACAGCGACACACCAGAGGACAACCTCTGCAATCACTCTGAACCACAATCAAAACCAGCCTCTCGTGTACCTCCAATCTGCCTGAGGACAGGGAGGATTAATTGTTGAACCAGGGATGTCCACAAGCACACGAGGCAGCTCACACTCAATCTCTTACTTCATCTTGGGAGTGCCCAGAAGAAAAGGCGATGCCTTACGGAGGCATGGCCAGGGAGCTCCTTGGGCAACAGCATGTCACAGGGACAAAGCCTCCCTCCCTCCTGCAGGCTGACACCCTGCCTTCACACGCGACAGCATCTCACCCTTCGAGGCTGATGGTTTTTCTTTTGAAAGCAGATGAGAGTTCCATATTTCCAGCTTTTAAGAAGCCATATGTAGGGATACCTGCCCCACACCCCTGACGGCACCACTTAACCCCCTGCCACCTTTCAGGGACTGTCCCAGGCCACGTTCAGCCATGTGGCTCTCCCAGGAATGCCGGTGACCACCCACATCTCCTACCTTCTGCTGCAGGGCAGGCGGCTGTGGGGCCATCACCGGGTCAGTGATGTAGGTCTTCTTCGTGCTCGGCGGCTGGTAGAGCCCAGGGGGAGCCTGGCCCACGGCATTACTCGCAGGATACGCCGGCTCAGCCTTCCAGGAGCCCTGAGGCACGTAGGGCGCTTCGGAGCCGTTCCTGCCGCCGTACCCCCCGTAGTAGGGGTCCTGGTAGCGGCCCTGAGGCGGGGCGTACCCGTAGGCGGGCTCGGCGGGCCGGCCGGGCGGAGGGCCGTAGCCGTAGTCGGGCCCGTGGGGCTGCGGCGCTCCGTACTGAGGGGCAGCGGGCTGGCGGGACGGCGCGGAGCCGTAGGGCTGGCCGGGCCCCAAGCTGCCGTAGTGCCCGGGCTGCGGGCCGGGCTGCTGGCAGTGCGGGCTGGGCTGCGCCGTCCTCACCTGCACGTTGAAGGCCGGGCGGCTCGGCGTGGAGGCCGTGGCGTAGGAGGCCGGCACCGGCTGCGGCTTCAGGGTGCCAACGGGAGTGACCGGGATGGGCGCTGGCTGCCCCGGGCCCTTGGCAGTGGACTTCTTGGTGGCGGTGAGGGGAGGCTGGTTGGGGATGATCATCCGCTTGTGGCCAGTGACAGGGGTGGACACGGATGGGGTGGTGGCAGCAGAGCTGCTCGAGGTGCCGGAGCCCTGGGGAGCAAGGAGAGAGACAAAGGGTCAGCAGGGTGGGCCACTCGGGCACCGGGTCAAGGAACGAGGGTGGAAATGGGGGCTCACAGTAACATCTGTGCAGCAACTCACACTGCTCAGGAAAGCAGGAGTAACCTAAGGCCATGAGTTATTGAATGGTAATAGCAACCTTTCCCTGCTCTGACAGAACAGGGACCACAGCAGCCGAGCAGAACTGCCGTGCATGGCATTTCATCTCTCCTTGGAGGCTTCTCCTCCGCCTCCAAACAAACAAACAAATTAAAAAATGATACATGCAAGAAAAAAAAAAGGGAGACTCACTAGAGGATAATTAGGGGAAACCCCATGCATTCCTGTGAAAATGAGAGTGTTTTGAAAAAGAGAGAAAATGAGATTATAGTCTCTATGGAGACATGAAATTCCTCGGGTCCCTAGAGCACTTGTAGGGTTCTGCCCCAATACAGGAGCTCTTTTAACTGTGTAGAAGGCAGCAGATTGGGATGGCCTACAAGCAGGTCCCAAGCAGTAAGAAGGAACTCAGATCAAAGCAAGACACTGAGGGGTCCCTATCCTGGCTCTGCTGGTTGAAAGCCTGGAGTGACCCCAGGAAAGTTAAATGCTACACATGCTTCATTAAAGGGCAGAAAGCAGGTCAGGATTTCCAAGAGCTTCAGAAGTCAGCAGCCATGTAACCCTGCACCGGTGCCCCAGGCACAGCAGTGCTGGGGCAGCCAGGGAAGAGGATCACAGCAACTGCTGCTGCTTCCTGCAATTTGGCCACGGAAGGAAGCTTTGGTGCAGTGACGCTGTCTAATAGGCATCGTACATCCTTCAGTCTAATGTACTTGTTTGTCTGGCTCACCTCCCATTTAAATGTTCTAAAACAACAGTGTGAAAAGACATCTTTGTTAAAGAGGTAACAACGTGAAATAGTTTCTGAAGAACATTGACAAACACTCTTCGTGTCTTTTCACTAAATCAAAGGAGAGCAAACTTGAATTTCTAGAGTTTAGGATTAAGTAAAATTCCTTGCTTCTCTATTTTCCTTTATTCTAAAACAGAATACCTGAATTTTATGCCTTCTATAGAGAGATGCATTAAAGTGAAGACATGCAGTTTGACTGCACTTAACAGCATAGTTACACAAGGTTATACCTCATTCAAACTTTGTGTACAAGGCTTGACTTCATCCATGACCTGCTTGACAGCCTGCAAGTTCACAGCAGCCCAAAGTCAGACCAGCTCAGCCTTCGCCCATGGTTAAGTTCACTCTAAGGCATGTGCCACCTTTAAATGACCAATCCTGTATTTGTCCCCAGGTATTCCTGCTTTATGCAGGCACCCTGACCTCCACCTACTGCCCCATCACCCTCTTGCTGGGAAGGGCATGGTGGGGACTCCTCGGGACATGCACAAGCTGTACCTGGACCCGAGAAATCCTGTGCCTGGTCAGCAGGTGGCGGCAATTAATTGCTGCCAAAGCACCCAGAGGGGGCTGGGGGAACTTCAGACACCCTGAGCCTCCACGGGTTCCAAACTCATCCTCTGTACGGGGTGGGAGAAACTCAACTTCTGTACAGGGTGCTTGTGCCCTGCAACATTTGGTAACCACCTCATACAAAGAAAAAGAAAATAAGCAGAAGCCACTCAGCTTCTAGTGCACAGCCTACAAGCAAATCTACCCGAGGGATAAGGAAGCTCTACCACCCAACTGCTAGCTCTTCCCCGGTGACGATGTGCAAATACTTTTTTGCTGATGCACTGGTAAAGACCTCACTCCTGCAATCATGCCTTCAGGGCAAACCTCCCACAAGGAAACACTATAAATCAGCAAAAAACCCCAGGCAAATAAGAGCATCAATCTGTTCTGAGGAGTGTAAAAGGTGTGTATTCAGAGGTGAGGAATAATAAGAGAGCAAACTTCTGCTGGAGGAAAAACATCTCAACGTATGCACACGCTGACCTTGCTAACAGATCCATGACAAGGCAGCACACAGACAGACTGAAGACATTTTGAAACTGAGAGCCAGGAAGAGCTGAAGCGTGTCTCAGCTGAACTGCAGGGGCAGAGACAGGTTAAGGGTCTGTAGCGCTCCATTAATACTGCCTGATTCTTCTACTTCTGAAACACCTGAAGAGAAGCAGGCACTCCTCCATCTCCATCAGAACACAACTGCACCAGCACTCATTGCTAGCAAGAAAACTTGTTTTCTGTCAGAATTGTTCTCCCATGGCAGGTTAGCATTTATGCCTGGGAGTGCCAGAAACTTTCCCATTTCCTCACCTATTTCATTCTTGTAAATTACAGTAGTTTGTCCACTTACTGTAATGGGATGAAAGGTCCACAATGCGGCACTGTGTAATTACCACCAGAAAAGTATTTTTCTTTTCCATGTGAAGAGGTAGAAGGTAGATAATGTTATAAAGACAATGGCCTGTCTGGGTGAGGGGTAAAAACCAAACCAAAACAACACAAAGGAGCCCTGTTCATCACATTCTGTATTTCTGAATGCAGACTCTGAAAGCAGGTCATGACAGATGCTACTAAAGCTCTTCTGATTCTGTCCAAAGAACTGGGGGACTTCAGTCAAACTTATAAACATCCACATAACACTTCACTTAATTTGCTGATGCCAGTCTCCTGCCTGGACTGGAATACACCTTTAAGAATGAATGATAAACCCTTTTTCCAAAAATAACCCCCAAACCCTCATAGCCTGTAGAGTGGCACTGAACAGCTCCTGTGTTCGACACTACAAAGAGGATGAGCTGGGACCTTCTGCACCAAAATCCAGTGAAGGAAAGAGGCAATTTAGGGGAGCAGAGCCCAAGCTTCGCTGTCAGCTCCACAGCGAAGGCCCAAGCTAACAAGTACCGGCTGCATTGTGGCATCAAACCACAGGCTGCCTTGAGGAGGAGGAAGTTTGCATCAGTAGGAGTCCCCAGAGGCGCCTTGCATGACTCATTCTGAATTCCTCTGAGGGCACTGGGCAAGTGTATGATGAAAGCTGGGGTTTAGGGGAGGAGGTGTAAGGCTAGCTGATGTGGTGTAGTAGAGAAATGGGACAGGCTACAGGGAATCTAACACTACTGGAGCACTGATGATTTATGGGGACACAAACTGCTTGTTGCTCTTGAGCAAGGGCACAGGTGAGGTATCACCATAAATCCTCTGCCCTTTTGCCTGAGAGAGAGAAGGGTGGCCACGGTCCAGCTATGCACTCAAATATCATCCCAGGCTTAAACCTTAAGATTACTAATGGATTAAGAAAAAATTTTATAAATGAATAGTAACTACAAACAAGATTCCTGCTCTGAGGACAGGAATGTACAGAAGGATGAGAAAAGAGTACTCAGATACCTCTAGAAGAGAGATTTCAACAACTGTCTGAAAGGCACTGGGAGGACAGGAGGGATGGGTGAGGCTATAAAGATGCCAAGTAGATGGAGCAATGAACAGAAGGCTGGAAAGGGCTATCTATATCACTGGATACAGTCTACCAAAACAGATGACTGCCACAAATGTCACATCCAAGTGAATCCACAGAACTTCTACCAACACAACGAGGTAGACTCGTCCAAAAGCACATCAAAATGACAGCCCAGAGACATGACAACAAGTAGAAACAAGAGTAAGAAAAAGGAGAAAGACAAAGAGTGAATTCACAGGACTACAGGCATCCCTTTCTCCAGCAGCTCCTGGACAGCTCATTTCAAAACCATACTGCATTTGCAAGTGATTATCACAGCCAAACATGCTCTCTGACATCCTCTGAGGGCTGTTTTCAGAGGAAGACAGGCTTTCCTCTGCTCGCCATGCCCTGATGAAACTGTCTGACACACTTTGCAAGTGCAAATTAGAACCACGCAACTTACCATCAACCCCTTCTTGCAAATTCATATTTGCAAAGAGAGTAAACCAGAAACCCCAGGTGTTGATAATACAGAGTTGTTAAGAGAAACTAGAGTAGGAAGGAGTTAAATTCAGAACCTCATCTACCACAAGCATTATAGTACAATTTTTTTTTTTAAATGGGAAAGCACAAGAGCCTTGTTTAAACATAGATGGAAGCACCTAAATGTACTGCCTCTTCTACAAATGAATTATCCAGCAGTTCAAATAGAGGTGAACTAATACTGACAAAATCAAGTAAAACTCAATCAACGTGGGAGGAAAAAAATCCCTAAACACTTCTCCTAAAAAAATTTACCATGTATAACCATGAGGGGAATCATCTGGCTCAGCAAATCCTGCCCTATCTTCTTAAATGCAGAGAAAGTTTATGAACATTTGCAGGAGTTTCTTGTACCAAGCATCACAGGAGAAGTCTGTGGCATTGTGATAAAGCCACACTGTCCAAGGGATCTGACTATCAGAGCTGGGTATCTGGATTCAAAGCTACCCTGGTGGGGAAACCCAAAATCCTGAGCATCATTGATTCTTCATCCTGTAGAAATTATTTACATAGATCTTAAATTAAATTCAATGTACGTCAACAACTAAAAAGTCATTGCATACTGGGGATGAAACCTGTTGTTCTACAGAAATTAACCTATAATTCTTTACCATTTTTCAGGGTTAAATCTTAAAAAGAGTACAGAATAATCACAGTCTAGAGCATGAGCACAATTCTATATGATCAGCTGGAATCCATATGAAAAAGACTTCATTCTTTTTACTTTGCACATATGTAGAATTATTTTTATAGAATCCCTTCAGTTACTCAAATTTCAGAGACTGAATCAAAAATGCCAATACAAAGTTTATCACATTCTATTCAATCCTCCAGGCATTTTTTCATAAAGGTACAGTTGAACAGCTTTAGCCCTTTAGCTGTCAAATTATCACATATAAAGATACATTACTCCAGCTCAGTGGTTTTCAACCTTAATGCTTGGCAGCCCCCAAATGTTCTTCAGAAGAGACAAGCTCCTTTATGGAGAAAGTTAATCTATTGACATAAATACGGGTTTTTCAGTTACCTTTCATTGAATTCTTCTTAGTTACCTTAGGAGTGATCCATGGACCCCCAGGGTTTGCAGAGCAGAGGTTGAGAACCACAGCTCTAGCTGGGGCTGCCTTTTTTGGGCATTTCAGTCACTCATTACTCCAGGATAGGAATGAAACAACGCTTCTTCCTCGAAAGGCAGAAACCTGGCAACCACCGGTGGGCTGAACCCAGGATGCAGTGCTCTCAGGGGGCTGCCAGTTCAACGGGACAGTGCAGCATCTCTCCTCCAAACTCAGCCCCTCTCCTGCATGACACAAGCTGGGCTGAAACACAGGGCCAGCTCAGGCCCCCTGAAATCCTTTAAGCAGCATTCAGCGGTGGTGGAAGCTGGAGGCCTGGGTGGGAAGGGCAGCAAACGGTGGAAAATTAACTTGGTTTTTCCTAACACCAGTGATGAGCATTCACCTCAGCTAGCTGGAGGTGCTTAAAGCTCTCTCTCTGAAATCTATCTCCACAGGGTCATTTATCCCATTCTAATATTGAAGCCTAAAACAGGGGAGATGAATCATCCAGTGGGGGAATCTACTTCACTCCACTGACTGTAAAAGAAGCATAAAAACAGGCAAGGCAAGTCACTGAATATTTAGAAAGCACAAGTTAGTGGAGACAAATTCCACAATAAGCAGGTAATTTTGATGTGACTGCAAGAAGCACAGATCCCTTTTCCCTGCATTACGTGCCCTGCCACTCAAGCTCAGCTACAGCAGCACACCAAAGGGATTTCTGAGTGCCAGCAGCTCATATGATCTGCCAGGATCCTGCTGTACCCTGTAGCCAAGGCATGACCAAGAGGTTGTGTTGCAAGTTTATTTCTAGTGTATGAAGGGGTGTGACATGAATGGGACACCCTTCTCGTCCTCCTCTTCCACCTCTGTGCTGAACAGTGGCTCCCACTGGAACTGGAGCTGCTGCTTTTCCAGGAGCAGCATCTGGGCTGAGCCTCCCTTCTGCCTGAGGTAGCAAATCTCAGCTGCCCCTCAGTATGGGAAGCATAACCCCTGAGAAAAATGAAACATTCTGCTTTGAAACCTGGGCCTTTAGGTACCAGAAAATGTCAACAGGCATTTTAGGGGGTTTCCTGATGTGCAGACACCTCTACCTCCTGCTGACTTCAAATTCTGTATTTGAACAAGCTGCCTTGCCAGTGATAATGTATGGCCAGGTTCCCTTGAACCTGTCTGAACCTTTTTCTGTCTGAAATAACATCTGGGTGAAAATGAGAAATCTGGCCTCTCATTTGGGACTTGCAAATGCCCGGAGTCCTGGTAGAGCTCCAGCTGGGCTGCTTCATGTCCAGAGATCTTGAGTGGATGGACTGCTCCCATTTAGCATAGTTGATGCATTTTCAATATACAGCATTCCCTGGCCTTCTTTATAAGGTCCAGACAGTCCAAGCACACTGAGGACACATCTTTACAACTCTGCACTGCTGCTATGCCGTGCACACAGCTCAGTTGCTAACACAGATTTCTTTTAAGTGTCAAAATGTCCTTAGAATCCAATCCAAAGTTTTGAAGTCTGGTCCAAACTTTAAACCCCTCAGCCAAAACACGTTTATAATCAGATGAAGTTTTTCTTTACACTTTCATCATTCTCTCATTTCTAGTTTACAGCTGACAAGCAAGTGTCACGGATATATGGGCTGTGCATGGATCAGCAGCCACACTCAGACTTCGCAGATGTGGGATTCAATTTGCTGGCTTGATCACCAGAAACTATCAAGGTACTCAAACCGACTGCTCCCAGGCATTATACCAAAAGAAGAAGAGGAGAAATCTAATAAAGTGTTCATCTCTGGTTCTCAAATGAAGAGAATACCTTGCAAATGCCATAAAGTGTTACAAGAACACAACTGCTTCTGAGCTTTGATCTGTTTTTCAGCTGCTACCACTGGTGGAAAAGGAGTCAACATAGTTGTTAAAGTTTCTGTCCATAACCTCTTTTGTACTGCTTGTGGTGGCCAGCTTGAAACCATGGGAGATGGTGCATAGAAGAAAAGGTGCTAAGAGCTGACCTCCAATATTCTATCACGGAAAACAGCCTTCCACAAGTGACGCGTGCAGTTACAGACACACACCTTGGTTCAGCTTTCAGTGCGGGTGTCAAGTGTTTCAGGCAATCTGGGTTTCCACTTTGCAACACTCCATTAATTCCAAAGAGTCTGAACACATCTGAAAAGTTTGGTCTCCAAAACACAACAGTGTTGTGCCAGGGAAGAATTTCCTTCTCAGTTTCATATTTACATTTTTGTTTACTTAATACTATCGCTACGATGACTACTCTGAACTTTTTTATTTGCTTTTCCTTTTCTGATGACTGATCATCTGGTATTTATGAGAAGGACTCTGTGAGGGACAAGTTTTAAAAGATGTGCAAACAATTGACCTAAATACTTTTAATGCTGGTGGACAGTCAAGGTCCATAATTTCAGCTTAATTCATTAAAAGGGTTAGTTATGATTTGAATTCTTCTATTTAAGCAATTCCACTTGACCACTTCAAATGCAGTAGCAACTTCACCTACAAGAATATCAGATATCAGCATCAGACATAACTGTCAAAAACTTACAGAAGATGCAAGTCAAGAGAAGTTAAACCTTTTCTGAATTCATCTTGGGATATTTCTGTAATTTCCCACTGTCATCACTCAAATGACATTATTTGCATCCATCTGGACCTGAGGATCACTCAGGGACAGGCCCCTGCACAGGCTTAATCAGTAGCACATGGACTTCAGCAGTACATTACATGAAGAGCTGCACCCACAGTCCTTTGCCCACATCAAAAGGCAGAACTACCAAGGACAATCCCACAAGCAAAGACCACAAAAAGAAAAGCACGGCACCATGTGAAGACAAGTCACCACGTGCATGGAGCATTGAAACAGAGATCCTTAAGGAACACCTCCTCTAAGGCTTAGCAATGCAGGAAAGTCCAAAGCATTTCCATTCACCAAACAAGGCCCTTCTAACGGGCTCAACAAATTCTCTTGCTTAATTTAGGCAAATATTGCTGAGCCTGACAATGGGGAAGCCCCCACCCCCCTAAAAATAAGAACTTTGGGTAAGCTAAGTATTTTTATGACTTTTGCTATTACTAAGCTAGTGAAACTTAAAGTATCATAATTACAGCATCCACAGACTTTAAAACGTTTTTTTTCCCCCTTCCTTTTATAACTTGCTATTTGTAATGGAAAAGAAGTTCCTGTGCATGACAAATATGGGCAAGTTTGAGGGTTATACAGGTTATGCTGCTATCCATGGATGTGCATCATGATTACAAAAAATGGACTAAGAAGGTATAATGGAAGATGCACGAGTGAGGGAAGAGGTCTGCACCTGTGAGTGACAGGACAAAATTACACATACTGAAGTCTTCTGGAGAAGTCTTCTACAATTTATATGGAAAAGTTATCATTTTCTATTGTGTATTGAACAACAGATATAAAGAACAGTCCAAAACCTCTATAAAAACTTCTCATTTCCTACTAAATTGCAAAGGAATTTTAGAGTGTTTGTAGAGTAAGCTTTCTTCCTTTATTAATTTTAGAGAACACTAAAAAAGTGCGCATATGCACACATAAAATAATAGGAAATACATATGCGCCCAGACACTACTTGGTTTACTTTGTGTTACTTGTTATTTGTTTACGATTCCATTTATTTGCTGCATTGCATTTATAACCTATTTATCTTTTCAAATTCCAAAACTCTATTACACCAGATTTAAAACATTATCTTACCAGAGGGCATAAACATTTTCGAATGTTAGTATTGTCTCTATTTCCTGTGAAAACCATGTGTTTTTATTCTTCTTTTCCCCACATTTTAAAGCCTGTGCAAATAGCAGTACAGAAGAGCAGAGGCATCAGTGAACAATTCTGTGTTCATACAACATCTGCTTTCTTATGGTTCACTTGAGGTCCAGAACCCACTGTCATCTGCCAGTATTTTTAGTGGGCTACAAAACGGTTCAAGTTAATAAGTTGAGTGGTTAGCAGCAGAAAAAAAAACTATACAGCCACACCAAAAAAAAAAAAAAAAAAAAAAAGAGTTTAACAAAAAAACCCCAAACAATGTAAAAGACAGGCAGATGTGACAGAGAGGTTATTTTCCTATTAGGTTCAGTGTACACCTTTCCAAAAGGCTGATGAGCTCCAACAACAGGTCAAATTTAACAGTTTTCCCAGATGGCTCCTTCTGGGAAGTGGAGTGGAACGTTCCCTCATACATCCGTCTGCCTGGGTTATCACCACTGCCCAAAATACCTTAATCTTTCCACAGCATCACAGACTCCAAGCATGATGTCGAGAAATCTGATTGGAAAGGTTTTCTTCCACCTGCTGTAGCTTTTAAAATTAGTCTCCAGGTATATAAATACATACATCAAGATACACAGAAACCCCCTGCAGCACTTCTAGTCAAAACACCAGGGCAGTACTACAACCAGTCAGAAAAAGTGAAAGAGAGAGCATTAATTCATAACACAGGCAAAAAAGCCATCTGTACTACAGAAATACTTGGGTACGAAACAATACGGAAAGTTACGATTATTTTTAAATTCCAGTATTAACTCAGAATAATAACTGTTTCTGCACTATTTTCCTCTTTTCATAGAGAACATATAATTACATTAAATGTATGGTAAATAAAGTGTTTGCAAAAATAACACACTGATAAAAATTTAGAATCATAACAGTATCACTGTAAAAAGCCTGTGTAAAGGAATGTCAAATCCATTGCCTCACCAGGCTTCGTTCCGTTGCAAATGGCATTATAAATTAATCCAGTTTTCCTAAATATGCCTTGAGGAAACAAGACCACAAATAGCCATTGTAAGTTTTAATATAAAAAACCCACCAAAAAAATCAAAGAACAAACAAAACCCTTCTCTTCGTTCTTAACCAGAATGCAAGAGCTGTGTTTTCAATGACTGATACTGCTGACTAGGGCATATACTTTGTCCAAAAATGTCAACCTTTTTTGATACAGCTAAGTCCTACATCCTAGTTTAATACCAGGCTTTTTCTTTTGCCACACTTCTTTCAGCTCAGTGAGTTTTAGGAAGAAAAAAAAGTTCCTAAGCTTCATCACTAATGACCTAATGTGCCCAATAAAGTTACGATTTGTAATTTTTCCTGCTTACACTGCTCTTGGACCAAAATAACATCCCAAAACATTTGCTCCATGGCTTGCTGACTGGGTTATCACAGACACAGCTTAGAAATAAAATACTCTTCCATACCCCTCAGTGCCTGAATTACATTTTTATAAAGTGCTTTATATCAAGCCAGATTCTGATCTCAGTGACAGTGGTGCCAGCTCAAGCGTGTCTATTGACTCCAGCAGATTTACTCCAAACATCCTGGCTGCTGCAGATCTGGATTTGGCCATCTACTGCCTCTGAATTCACAGGGTTTGTCTCCCCACTGGGAACACAGCAGAGGCTTCTATGCAAACAGTAATGAAGCCTACCAATCTGACCTCCCCCAGGTACTAATCGTCCAGCTTTGCTCAAAATTCAACACGTTGGAGATCTTGGCACTTCATCCTGCTGCAGCCTGAGCAAAAGCAAATGCAAATTCTAATTGAGGTTAAATACAGCCTGCACTGGACTAAACCTCAGCACCTCCAAGGACTCAGCCCAGCCTGTCCCAGCAGCAGCACTTCCAGCTGTGCACCCTGACCCGTGCACCCAGACACGAACCCTTCTGCATTGGGAACAGAACCCAAGCGTGCTAATTCAAAATAAACAGATGTATCCTCCCTCTCTCCTCACTTCTTTCCTTGTGGTGGATGTATAAATGCATACTGATGGCTACTGTGACTTGTAGTCTAACTGATTTTGACATTTTTAACTCCAGAATTCGAAACAGTGACTTTCTAGCCCTGGGGCAGGAGTACTAAATGCTAAAAAAGTTTGGGACTGGGGAGTATTAATTTTAAATCTGAGAGCTTGGCTTCAACAATGTTTCTAACAAGGGCTCAATGCTCTCCAAAACTCAGCAGTGGATGCCCAAAAACTGAAAGGAATTTTGGATCCAAAATGGAGTTTTGTGGCTTTAATTCTTGTTTGTGACAGATCAAATTAAGCTCCAGACCTGAACTTGAGGGGAGTGGGAAGAATTCAGTTCTGGGTCTGAATTTACCATGGGACTAAATCATGTTTAATTTCTAGTTTGTAATGCATCCTTTTTTTTTTTTTCTTTTGCGGTTTATGATGTATTTGTATTTTAAGAGAAAAAATTATGCACAGAGGAAACATCCTGGCATCACAAGTCATCAATAAATCTTTTTTCCATAACAACCCACAAAAATTCACTGCAGGACCCAATTGTTGAAACACAAAGCAATGACATTCTATAAGCTTTCAGAAGTATCATTCTAACCCTTGTGGACTCAATGAATTCTCTAAATGAGTCACTGGCCTCTCAATGGAATTGTCAAAACTTAGGTTAAGCCAGGTTAATTCCCTTCCCCCTTTAATTTAGAAGTCCAGCTGCAGCGTGTGGCTTTCCAATGAAAAGATCTAAATGCTGAACCCATTCACCCTGAACAGGAAATTTCACAGGGCCCAAAGCTAATTTTTTTCTAAAAGCTAGAGAAAAGCCACACTTACGGGAAAAAATGTGATTTCTGATGCCTCATGGGCCATGTGATGTAAAAATCAATATTCCTCTTACAAGGCACAAATAATTTTCTGCTGAAGGTTAAAGGATCATAGTTGAAGCTACTATGGTTGGGGAGGGAGAAAGGGCAGCTGTGAGAAATGGGGGATGAGGAGAGCAGATACTTGAACCAGGACATGGATAAGGGAGATGTTAAAAACACCACTTGTAACCAAAGCAAATGTGGCATTGATCATATGGTCATAGAAGGGTTTGGGTTGGACAGGACCTTAACATCCATCCAGTTCCAAACCCCTGCCATGGGCACTACACCAGGTTGCTCAAAGCCCCATTCAGCCTGGGTTTGAACACTTCAGGGAAGAGGCAGCCACGGCTTCTCTGGGCAGCCCATGCCAGTGCCTCACCACGCTCAGGGAAGAATTTCTTCCATTATATTTAATCTAAACCTGCCCTCTTTCAGTTTAAAGCCATTCCCCCTTGTCCTGGCCCTGAATGCCCTTGTCAGAAGTCCCTTTGGGGTCGGGCTGAGAGTTTCAGCTGGGTGGGACATGGAGGGACATCCTTGTGCCCCATGGGCCGTCCTCGGGCACGATGATGAGTGTTCCTCCTCTCTGCCCACGGCTACCTGTGACAGCTACAGCCTCCAGCCCAGCACCCTGCTTTGCTGCCCTGCCTCCACCACACAGTGCCAGCTCCACTGGACTCCCCAAAAGAGAGTTTTTGCTGGGCATATTGTACTCTTCCCTAGTGGGATAAACTGCGCTGAAAGTAGAGCAGGTTTTTATACTCCCACCGCTCCTCTGCCAAAAGATCACTTGAAAACATCACTGCCTACTTTGCTGGGGACAAAACCACTCAGCTTCCAGGCTAAACAGTCCATGTGCAGTTTGTCCTCAAGAATGGGTACAACAAACAAGAACCACAGCTAGTCGTGCCATTGATGATACTGGTCTATACCAATTTGGTTGAAACTGGCAAACTCTGTTTAGCCTTCTAACAGCACTACAGTTCTCACCACAGAGAACATGTCCTAAGGAGGAAAGGATTTGTCTCAGATGTAATTAATTCCTTTTTTTAATAATAAAAGAAAAACCTAATAGCAATTTAAAAAAAAAAAAACATTATGCAAAAGGAAAAAACTAGAAAAGGTGATGAATGAAAAGGAGAACAGTTTATCCTACTACTAGTGCAGAGAAATATTTAATTGAGAACTCTGGACTTTATTTAAAAATATTCAGTTTTCAAGAGTGCAGAAAAAGCTTAAAACATAAAAACTAAAGAGCCTGATGGAAAACTAAAAAGAAACTGAAATAAGTTTTCTAAAGAGAAAACAAAAATTATTTTAAACTGATCCCATGATATTTTTAACAGCTGGAGTTGATAATACTGAACTTGGCCATAATTCTACTATATTTAGCTTTTATCAAAGTCCACACAACTTTTCCATGAGACAGAAAAATAGATATATAGGCTGATAGACAGATGGATAGATACATAAAAAGAAAAGGGAAAAATATAATTAGGAAAGGGAACATTTTCTTGTCTGTTCTTTCAGTATACTTTTTTTTTCATTTCAGTTTCTACCTTATTATTTCCTATAAGTAGAAACAGATTTTTCTCTCTTTCAAAAAATTCTTAAACAGAAAACCTCCTTTGACAGCTTCAACAGCAGATTAATCACTTTTGTAACCCACAAAAAAAAAGTTTTCTGGAAAGCATAACTGTCTGTAAATGTAAATGACAGAATTACTCTCTCTCTTTATGCTAAGACGCCTACACATTCTCTCACTTCCATGACTCAGCACCAGATAAAAAGCTTGTGAGATAATAAGCAGCAAACCTTCCTTTGGAAGAATAAAAATAGTTTAAAAAAGCCCAATTCTTGCTACCCCCCTAAAACAAAAAAAAAATACTTATAGCGTTAAAGCAAATTCTGCCAACACATTCCTTTCCCACTGGAGTGAGATACAAATATCCCAAGGAATTCAGAAAAGAGAGGGACCAGGCTCAAGCGACATCAAAATCCAAATGTGTGCAAACACAAGAGGCTTTTCTTTTTCTCCAAATGAGCAAGAACGGGTCTGTTTCAACAAACAGGAATTTTATTACTGTTCATCTCCTGCCTTGCTCTAATTTGGTAGACAAATGAGTTGAAATTTTGCTCACCTATAATGAAAATTTCCAGGCACTCTTAAAGCAATGCACTCATGCCAAAGATCACAGAAACCCGTGGGGAAGGGAGGGGAATTTCAGTGGGACTTCCCCTCCTGCCCTGCGGTCCTTGTCTGACTTGAGCTTGTTAGAGCCAAAGTAACGTCTCATTCAGCAAACCAAATCAGGGGCAGACCCTTCAGGCCAAAATACTCTTGTTTTGGAGAAATCTTTGGGAAAAGAAAAAGCTGAAAAAGAGGGGCTCAGACCTCAGTGAGGCTTTTGTAATGTTCCTGAAATGAACAGGAGTGGTTTTGATGCCAAAGCATTGCCAGTCAGCTTGTGAATGCAGCTGGAACAGAGACAGCCATCTCCTCTCCATGCACTCTTGTCAGCCCCAGCACACAGGCTGATTAACCAAAGGCTAGTAATTAAAAGAGGGTTGTTTATTTACTTATTAAGCAGAGATGCTGTGGACCTCAGGAGGAAAGGGATGACTTCCCAAGCCTCAGTACATTCTGGAGTCCCTCCTGCTGAGGGCTGGACATTTCCTCCACCACCTCATGTGCTGGGTGGGGGCCTGTGAGGCTGTGTCCCTTGGGGCAGCTCATCCTACCAGGAGGTGGAGGTTATCCAGGAAATAAATCAGGAAAATTCTGCTCATGGCTCTCACTTCTGGAGGAAGCAGAGTCCAGCTAAGGAGTACCCACAGCCCCTCCTGAACACACTGCTGCTGCTGACTTGTACATTTTTTTACACTGAAAATAGTAAATTAATGGAATTAGCCACAAAAGTTTAAATTTAAAGGAAAGTCCCAGGGTAAGGCATCCCAGGCCGTGGATGCATGGATCCTTCTTGACAGCAGAATGCTTTGAACTGAGGCAGAGGTAGAACCAAACCCTTTGAAATACCTTCATAAATAGAGGGCACCTGCTCTGGCAGGAGGCCGGGGAGCAAAGGAGACCTCTCAGCGTGGTGCTGGCGGGGCTGCGGCTGCCGCACACGTGTCCTGCACAGCCCGAGGAATGAGCAGGAGCACCCCCAGCTCAGCTGCTCCCTACCCCTGCACAGGGAGCACGGAGCACAGGGAGCAGCGTCGGGATGCTCTGGCTCAGCTGGCTGCCAGGCAGGTAAAGCACTGCCACTGCCAAATTCAGTGCCCCTCATCGTTATAGAGCTTCACATTCTCTGCAGGGTTCTTCAGGCACTGGATACTTCTCAAAGAGAGTAACCAGAACTGGCAAAGGCAGAGGGCTCCCATGTACTCAAAGACCTTTATCACAGTGTTCCCAGGGAAAAGCACTGTGAGCTCTAGGTAAGAATTTGCAGGCCCAGAAAATGACAGTATTGACATATTCGTGTTTGTGTCTCAAAACCATGCTCGTTATTTCACAAATAACAGATTTCCATGTCCAAATCCAACCAAAATCAGGTGTAGTCCAGTGCTTTCTGAGCAACCACATCTGCTCATACTCCAGGGCAAATGCCAAACTATTTATTGCTACTTAAAATTTATTGCATTTTTAGTCCTCCATCCCAAAACTGCTTTTTTTCAAAAATTCCTTTTAAATCCTTCTATGCTGACTAGATAAATCAAACCTGACAATTAAAGTGGCGAATTGTTCAGAACCTGAGAATTTCTACCTGAGAATCTCCAAACACTTTTGGAACTTAAACACACTGAATCACTGCCATGCTTCTTGCAAAAAGGAAAAAAAACGTAAAAGCATCCTTTTTAATTCTCTTCTTACAGATGAAAAACTGAAGTCCTGGGAGCCCCAAACAGCCCGCTAGGAAGCTGCTTGCCCCAAAGACTCCTTATCCAGTAAACCAGAGGCACGGCTGGGAAGGGAAACCAGGAGTTTCAGCAACTCTCAGTCCTCTTGTTCTCGCCACTTCATCAAACAACAGGCACAGCGATGTGATCATGCAGTTGTCAGTGTTTTCCCTCAAGGGGCTGGACAAAAGATGCTGAAAGCATTTGATCCACATGTGAGCACTGAAGAGTATTGTTCGACACTGAAAATTCAGACATAAATAACTGGCTTGTTTGGAGTGAGTAAAAGGATGTCTGCGTTTGCAGGAGTCTCACAAGAGGGAGTAAAGAACCAGGGTGTTCCTGTTCTGTTATTATTACCTTTTTTATTTCTTTTGTAGCAGTGTCTGGAAATAACCCATCAGCCAGAGGAGCTGCTCCCGCTGCTGCTGTGGCAGATGGCAAGCAGGGCTCGAGAGCAGGGCTCTGCCTCGGCAGGGCTGTGTGGGGAATTCTGCAGCGGGAAGAAACAAAGCGAAATGTGCAGGCTGCCGTCTGCATTCAGATCAAGCGCTGTCTGTTGCTAGCAGCACAAGTTGTTCTGAAAACAAGAGTCAATCATCTGTAGCCTTATTTCTGTACATTTCCTGCAGGGGTCTCATGAAATAAATGAGAATAAATGTAAGGGCGAGAGTTCCTATTAGGAGCAGCCTCATCAGCATCACCCAGCCAAGCATTTACGTCATCAGCATGCTAATTTAATCAGACCTGAGCAGTGATGCTATAAATGGATTACCATCCCAGCTAGTGTGGTTACCGAGGTAACTCAGCCCTTTGTGCCACAGACACAATCGGCTTAATGATAATAAAAACCTCAGCACAAATGAAACAGAAGGAAAAGCCTGACAGGGCTGACGCATACACGACCCTTTCTCTCCTTTCACCCCTCCCCTTCCCCAGCCTCAGCCGCTCACTGCAATAAAATTAAGTGCTGCTGTGATCTGTATGCACAACATTCCCATAGGGAACACGCAAGTAAATAGAACCCGCGGAAATAATTAATACAGGCCAACAACTGATGTCGTCAGCACTACTTAGTCATTCCTCCAACCCTGAACGGCAGAGGGACACGCAGACAGATTCCAAAGATCCTGCAAAGGCCTTCAGAAAAGTGGCTGCTCCCCACTATGCAGCATTAATTATATCAGTGCTTGGACCAAGAGCTGACTGCAATGGTGAATCCAGTCACTGCCTATCCCTGCCAGGGGGGAGCATTTCCACTCTGCCAAAACTGGAGGTGACCTGAGACTGGGCATTCCGAAGGCCAGGGAGAAATTCAACTGCAATGTCACCAGCCCACAAGCAGAGGTGACCTGGTCCTTCGCAGAAGGGTTGAAATGGGGCTCTGGGGTTTCCTGCGTTCACCCAGCTCTGCAAAAGCAGCAGCCTACTCACCTCCCAGCTCAGCCTGGGAAAGAACATTCCTTGGAAAATGCTAGCCTCAATGGGCTAAAAGCAGTGACCATGCCTTAAAATGGACAGAAGGTCATACTCTTCAGCTTCTCTAGCTCTTTGCCTGATTGAGCACCAAGTTCCCTGTGGATGCTAAATGCCACACATTTTCCTACTCAGATGCCAAAGACCAAATTTCCCATAGCATTCAAGATTTGATTTTCTTTTCCTCGTACCCAAAATCTCAGCAACTATAAGCAAAACCACCAGCATCTAAGTGCTCAGGTGCTACAGCAGCTCAGGCATTTCACCTGCCCTTACTGCAAGCCACCATCTCCTCACCTACTGATGTTTCACCTGAAAGCACTGAGTGCTACAACCACATCAGGAGTGCACACCAGAACCTCAGGTCCATCAGGCTCCTGGTGGGTATTGTTCCAGGCCAGGCAGCATCTTAAGGGATTAGCATGAGACCAACAACTTTTGATGGATCACCAGAAGTGCAATGAATTCTCCACTGCCAGTCACATGAACACATGCATCAGATCTGTTGGCTCTGCAAATGCCAAACACAGCTCACACAGTCTTCGGAAAAAATCCAGAGACTTCCCAACATATACAACTGGACATGTACAGAAACAGCTGTGTTCATGCCTTCACTTCACAGATTTAGAGATTCTGTGTGTGCTCAGTCCTGAGAGCAACTCATTCCACCTATGTGAGACCATCTCAGCAGCCCAACCCAGCGCTTCTTCACTAAGGGTTTGGACTGAAGCATTAGTGAGATCAGCTCTTCAGAAGAGAAAGCCCTTCCTGAAGAGGCAGAACTCCAGCAAAGTCAAAGCTCCTTCTGTAAACTGCAGCAAGTCCCTGCAATAAGCAATAATGGCAAATATGTTGACAGAAAAGACAGATTCAGACTCATCTCTTGGGAAATCTCACTAAATACTTTCTCACTCCTCCACCACGCAGAAGAGCACCAGTCCTCCTGGGAAATTTATTACATACTTCTAGAGAAAAAGCTAAATAATTCCTTTAGGAGCCCTTTTAGATCAGATTACAGGAATATACTTTTCCCTGGAAGGGAGAGAATCTTATGCAAATAACACCAAATTACTATGGAAAGTTACATTCTTGGCTGGAAACACCTGGCTTACTGAAAGCATGGAGCTGTGTGTCCTGATCTAGCCGTGCCCTCATGGCAGCCAGGCAGGTGAGATGCAAATAACCCCAGGAAAGAGGCCGGGGGGATAAAAATCCTCAAAGCAGAAGGCGGGCGGCAGAGCGCCAGAACGCACAGCTCTGGAAATGGCGTGCCTGTTGATGTGAGAAGGAAGCCATCACCTTTGCTTCAATTTAAAAGTCATCATGACAGCTTGAGAGATTGTAACATTTAAGTGACACAGTGACAGCTTGATCCAGTCAACAATCGCAATTCACAGACGTGCTCCAAACACAAACCCTGCTTCCCCGGGTGCAAAGCCGCCGCTCAGTTGGGAAAGGCATGCATCCAAAGGGAGATGTAACATTAAAAATGTTCCTCCAGGATCCTCACTTGGCTGGTTATTCTGCATATACTGTGCTGGTGAGACTAGAGTAGGGCTCTCTTCACCCCTGTGGCACAGAAAGGATATGAGCAGACCGGTGGATGGAAAGAAAAGGAGAAGAACTGGCATTAATGTCAAATGTTCCACTAATTCAGTGGCAGCTACAGGTGTGCAGAACTTCAGAGAAAGCCCTTAAATAGCCTTTCTGCCACAATCAAGTGGAAACTGAACCATGCAATCTCCCTTTATCCCTGCTCCTCCTGACAGCCAGGTGGGCCCTGAGGTGGCTGCAGCGATGCAGGGCAACGCAGCACAGCCCCAGCTCACTGCAGGTGTCCCAGCCACATGAAAAAGAGAATTAGGCGTTCACTAAAATTTACAGTACACTTCTAACCTGTAAATAGTTAGCTGCTTGTTCTCTTGGCCAGGGAGGTACAACTAATGGTATTTTGGGCCTAATAATGGCACTTTTTTTTATTTGGCCCGCCCAATGTCCTGCTTATACAATTTAATGCTGTGGAACAATGCCAGAGTAACAATCCCCAGGCACCAACATCTTTCTTGGCAGATGCAGAACAGCCAGTGCTGGCATTGCTTCCCCTGAGGAGTGGCCTTTTAGGTCCCCACAGCACATCTGGGAGGGATTCCTCTGAGCCTCTCTGGACATGACTTCTCAACCTAGCAGGATTTCTGGGCATTTGCAAGTGGGTCCTAACCCATGGACCTGTTAAATCAATTACAAAAAAGGAAATACTGGAAAATATGTCCATGAAAAAAATGAGTCACTAGGCCAAATACTTATTTCATCCCTTACAATGAATGTAATGGTAATGGTAAAGCTCTACTGTGCCCCTTCCTGCTGCCCAAGGGTCTTGTCATCCACAGGCAACATCAAAAGAATGATTTGGTTACTGTCATTAAGAACATGACTTTTCAGTGACCCACAGAAGTTCAGCACCACAACACATGCTTACCAATGGTCAGCCCTCCACATAGCCTAATGTATTTTAAAAACAAGTCTACTGTCTGTAACCAAGCTTATTTCCCTGTTTCAGGTTGTCTTAAAACCAGATGAAATAAATAAAAAGCTGAAATACTTTCATAGCTTTTGACTTCTTAAAAGCATATTTTATACACAGGAAATATTAAGACAGTGACCATCCTGAACAGAGAAACCTGTGGCTACAGAACTCACTACCTTCGGAACATCTGCTCTGATTTGCAAGTTCCTCAGACAACAAAGGAAGCCAGAAAATGAAACCTTCATCAATCGGTCCTTTCCAAGCCTTTCTGGACAGTGGCTGGGCACTGAGTTTTGTTAGAGAGGAAGCAGGGCATCATCCCTGGCTGTGGCTGGGCACAAAGGCAGGCAGTGCCTGCAAGGCAGCTCGGGACCTGCTGGTCTCAGACGTCTGGGGGGAGCGTGCACTGCCCCTGCTGAGCACCCCAGAGTCCCTCCCTCGGGAACGGGACCTGCTCAAGGCAACCCCTGATGATGCAGTACAGCCTCACCTCTCCTGAGCAAATCTTACAGGTTGAAAGGGACCTCAGGAGACTGTTCAGTGTGGTCCTCTCCCTGAAGGCAGGACTGACCCTGTGCTCCTGAAAGACCTTTGCACAACCTGACCTAAAGTCCCTCCAGTAATCAATGACCTTCTGCTTTTCCATGCCATCTTTATCTGGGGTTACCCATCCCTTCTATAGCAGTTTTACCCTAATGGCTAATCTAAATTTCTGGCTGGATTTTAAGACTCAGACATTGTGCTTTCCAGTGTAGATCTGCCATTCCCTTTTTCTTTGCAGCTGGAAGCAGACAGACCCTGAACAATTAGGAGGCAAGAACACCCACAGGGAAGAGGTTATTTACATAAACAGGATCACAATGTGTGTGTTTATATATTTATTACTTATAAAAAATACTGCAATCTCTTTTCTTTTCTAATTAAAAGACCCAGTTTGCCCTGCTGCACAATTGCTAAGCAGATTTAAAATGGGGACTTCAGTAGCTATTTTATGGCTAATCAAATGAGTAAATATAATGATCTGCTCCAATTCCCATTCTGATTACACAGTGTAGCTATTTCATTCCCTCAATAAGCTCCTTGCACCCAAAAAGAATAGTTTAACAAGCTTCAGAGCAGAATGTTAGGCTCAATTTCTCTAAAGGGTAATAGAGTGGGAGTGTCTGTATAATTAGCTTTGTTGGGCTCCCTCCCTCACTGTACAATACATTCTATACAGAGCTTTCACTGTCTCTCCAGGTCTTCATGCTAAAGCAGAAAAATAATGCAGAGCACATTAGAATCACACTGGTTGCACAGAGGAGTTTTGAAAGACAGAAAAAGAACTGGAGAAGGGCTGGCTAATTCAGCCCAAAAGGGCTCGAGTTTTAATTTAGCTTTAGCAATAAAAGCACACATGTTTATGTACATAGCTTATTCATCTCTAATGTATTGAACTCTTAGATGTTTCTGGAAGTTAAGATCTGCCAGACTACTAACACACTGATCAAATCATAGTATAAATCACTAAAGTACACTCAACAATTTCTTCTCTGCATAGAACTTGAAATTAAATTAACAGCACACATCTATAATGCAAAACATTACCTAACACATTTGGAAGAGTCTGATGCTGAATTCCCTTACAGAAAATAAAAGTGTTTGATATACTGACTTTTCACTGCATGAAACAATTTTTTACATAAGCTGGCAAAACTGTAATATTTTTGTGCTTGCACAAGAATTTTCAGCTGGAGATTTGAAAATCCTTTCTGAAGTCAGACAGCCAGGTGGGATATGTTATTATTACCACCTCTGTTTTACAGATGGAAAACTTAATGCTAGAAAAATTAAAAATCTTACTGAAAATAAAGAGATATGTCAGAGATCTGTGAAGAAAGGGAGAACAACAGATCCTATCTTGTTCCAAAGTACTGTGGCTGCATCAGACCTCTCCCAGTTCAGTCATCCTGTATCTTTCCTATCACATTGTAATTGCAAGCATCAAAGTGCCCATGGATACTGTCTTGGGAAACTATCACACAAAAAGTTTGGCAAAGAGGTCAAAATCTAGTCAAGTTGTTTAATCCTGCAATGATTGGGGAAAAAAAAACCCAAACAAATAAAACCAATCAAAACAAACCAGAAAAAAAACAGGGCACTATGGAAGTTACTCTGAAAGTCCCACAGCCAAATCACAGACTTCACCTCTAATAAGAAAAATCCACGTTAAGACATTGCTTCAAAGTAAGTCAATAGCAAACAAAAAATAAAATAACACAGGTGCAATAGCCACTTCCATTTTTTTGGCGTATAAGCTTACCAGTTTGCAGTTAGATAGCAATACCTGATCAGAAACAAATGGCTACTGCACCTAAATTTTTCACATTCCTCTGAAATAACAAAGTATCCCAGGAGCCTTGAGCCTTGAAAAGAGACAGCTAAGCCTCTGACTGGTACAAACAGGAGGAATGATTGTTCTGTCACTTCTGGTGCTAGAAAGAAGCAACAGGAAACCACCCTTGTGAGAGGCAAAGGGAAAATATCAAAAATAAGGTGGGTCTGCCCCACCTCCACTGAACTTCTTTGCCATGGGATGTTTTAAATTCCAGAGATTTACATGCTCATAAAGCAATTGGATGATGTGATAGAGGAAAAATCCCTGACTGAATATTAAGGAAGACATAATATTAATCAAGCCAGTTCTCTGTGAACAGCAAATTCTTAGATAAAGGGAAATATTCTGGGCAGTGTAGACATGAATTTGCACCACTCTTGTCCTCTTTCTTTGGTATTTACAGGGAAGAACACTGAGCTGGAGTGACCACTCATTTGACAAAAAGTAGGCAAGGTCAGGTTCTTAATTTCAGGCCTATATACCTTGACATATGAGAGAAAGTTACTGAAAAGCAAAGGTTTAAATACCAATTTCTTGTGCAGGCAGGTTTTTTTCTACAAACCAGGCTTGTGCTACTTCTGTCTTTAAAAAAGCACCAGCAGCTGATCAACATTTTAAAGATATGAGTCAGGACCAAATGTATTTGAGCAAATATACTCCAGATTCAACTTCCCTCCAAGCTCAATTGCAGACAACAAATTCTACAACATTTATCTGAGTCCAGGATAACAAAATGATTCCATCAAATGAGCCAAGACAGAGATGAAGCTGAGTCTTCACAACAGCCAACATTTGAGACACTTAAGAAAACCTGACAGGTAAATAAGATGCTAAAAATTCCCCAGAGGACAGTCTTCCAACAGTAAAATTGCAGCATCTTCTGCATACAAGTCCACTTAATGGAGTCAAAAGCACGTGATGGAGCCAGTGCTGGATGCACTGGTATATCCCCACACAATGCATCTCCAAAGGAGGTGGCAGCTCTGAGCACTAATCTTTACTGTCTCTCTTTTACCATCCTGCACTTGTGGGCAGGAAAAATTCCCAGCTGTTGGGCACAACATTCCACTTGCAAAGCCAGTTCAAGCATCTTTGCAGAACAAGAGGATCACCTTCATGTTTCCTTACAGCTCCTTGGACGTGTACGAGCAGACTGAGGGATCTGGTTTGGATGCATAGGGAGTTCTTAGGCTGTCAGGCAGAGAACAGCTTAAAAATGGAGAACAGCACCTTGGTGCTGCTGACTCCAACAGACCACACAGAAAGGTGAAACAGCTGCACAGACTTGAGAGGCTGTGCTCAACGTAAGCCTTGGAGATAGACACTTTATCCCAATCCACCCATGCTGCTGTCATGGAAGAGCAGACAGAACACACCCCCAGTGGCCTGGATGCAAGCACTGAAGGTCACAAATAGCACATCACCTCTGCATCCTCACTGCACCAGGTCCTGGACATTCACCCAAACACCTCACACTGAGGAGGTGGGCAAAGAAATGGGAGTTTTCTCTATTGAACAGAAGAGCAGCCCAGAGGCAGAAGATGGCTCAGCCAAGGTTAGACAACAGCAGGTAGAGGTCTGGCAGTCTCGGGGACACATCTACCACACAGGACTGAGAATAACTTGCCTCCTTCTCAGGTTTAGGGTGGGACTTGCTTAAAAGAAAGTCCAGGTTAGCAATAGATGCTTCAGACTGAGCACTGCTTTCCTGACCACTCTTTCAGTGTAGCCTTACTACCTTTAGTAAGCTAAGAGGAAACAATTATAAAGCTGATGCAAATCAGTCCAACCTGACTTTTCTCATAGTCAAAGCTCCAAATTCCTACCCAGCAAAGCTCTGACAAATGTATCTGAGAACCCTTGCTGCAGGGTGCAGCAAGCCCCTTCAGGACTCAGGCTGCAATTTTACATCAAGAGACATTTTCAGCCTATAATTTTATCTCTTCCATCTCTCCCCATTGCTTGAAATTAAAATAAACATGGACCAGGGCCTAGGATTTTATTTTATCTGTCACATATTGCTATCATTAAACACACTTGAAACGAGTGGGTTTAGTTCAAATAAAACTGTCTCTTCCCTCTCCCTTTCTCAGCTCAACAAACATAAAATAGGAAACTGCACTCCAATACATTCAAGAAGCAACACACGTTACATCATGAGTAGATGATCCATCTGGCAGGCTGACATGGTAATAAGTTTGCTTAATTGTCAGGTCAGGCATATTAAAGACCCAGTCTGTCAGTCCTTTTATTACAGCTCTGTCTGTGCTGGGGAATTTCAACCTCCTCACACTCTGTATGTGTAGACGTGGAATGTGTCCATATGGTACGAGGACATATGCACAGACACATATATGAAGTGTCACTCAGAACAAGGAGATTAAATTAAGAAAGGAAATGCTGAAGTCAAATAGCTCTTAGCAGCTGTATACATTTCAGTCTGGAATAATCACCCAAAGAAAGCAATGAGATATTTACATTTAATTTATTTGAAACTGGGCTGGCGAAAGCACTGATTATAGGGGATAATCCAGCACTGCCTCATAAGGAAAGCAGCCAGAAGTCTTCAGATGTTCCCTCCATTTATACTTTTTAAGTGATCAGCCCATCATTTTGTTTTTGGCTCCATGCAGCTCTGATCATGCTGACAGTCTCCTGAGACTGTCCATATGTCCTCCTGAGAAATCACTGAGTACATTCAGCAAATTACTGAATTCATCAAATGGATGCTTCGCCTTTAAAAAGCCCACTGAACAAAACAAAAGCCACCTTCTTCCTCCTTTGTCTTTGTGCCTTACCTCATCTCCTTCTCTCCATTAATGAGCTCAATTCTGAAATGATTTTATTTACAGGAAGACTTTAAGGTGTTCTGAAATACAATTTGTAGGAAAGACGCCAAATATAAATTGTATTTTCTAGACCTGCCTGCATTTGTAATTTTACATGAGCACGCACACATATGTTCAATATCCAACAGCAGGTGTTCCCTAAAGTTTTATTGCCATTAGTTAGAAATGACCACATTACTCAACAAAGTCAAAGCCAAGTCTTGTCAAAGTCAAGTCTTGCCAGAAAGTCTGATGATTTCCAGTATTAAACAGCCCTGCTTTGGGGTGCTGCCTCTTCCAAATACCTCCAAAACTTAAGAGGGATCTACATTTACCCAAAAGAACCACTTAACAATTCATCCTCTGTGTGGTATCTCCACAGCTTCTCTCAGGAAGCAGAGAATGCTGTCTCAAGCACGGTAGCACCTCTTTGTCACTGGGGCCTCATAAAACACTGTGATCTTTGTGGTAACCCTTTTCCACAGCCAGATCCCTTGTCTTGCACTTTGGACATGAGTTGCTGAGGTAGATTCCAGTCAAAACCTTTCCAGAAAAAGATTAAATATAATTTAAAACAGCATCTGTACTATCTCTCTGCTGAACTACACAGTGCTCAAAAAAATGCAGCTGAACAACTGGTTTTCTACCATTTTTTAGGACTGTACCAGGGTCTTAACTGCACAGATATTCCATGTAATGCATAATTGATCTTTTTGCAAACCAGCACAGTAAGCAACCCCAATATCTTCTCCTCCCCTCTTGATAATCACAGCTTGAAGCTGCACGTGCATCCTGGCTTTCTGCTGGACTGAAACAGAACTGTGCCTCCCATCTATCTTGAGTTCTCCTTGGATCACAAGTTAATGGTTTTGGAAGAAGGCATCAAAATTGCCTGAGACTCCAGGATGACTGGAGTGATTGCTGGCACACAAGATGGCAAGTCTTCATGGTCCTGAGCTGCCTGGGACAGAAATGGGCTCTCACTGACATCTTAAAAATCTCTCCTGAGGGGGTAACATACTTGGCCTTTTGTCAACCCAAAGAGTAACAACAGTGCTACTTACAGCAAGATAGCAAAGTCTGACCTGGCTTGTGCTGGCAATCAGGTGAGATGATTGCAGCAATCCTGCCTGGCTTTACACATAACACCATGCAAACTGCACAGCCTGCCCTTGCTCTTACTGTACTTATGCACACAAAACTACTTCCTTCCAAGTGAAGAATTCATTGTAAGACTCAAAATATTTTGTTTGGGCAGGGAGGAATCAGTATCAGACTGCCAACATTGGTAGAAGTATTTATGGCTGCTTCAAAATCTCATTCTTCTGGCTGGGTCATCTTTTTGTTTAATTTTTGGTTTTAAATCTTTGAGGGAAGACAGTAATACCCACTGGACCAACACATTATTGATTTCCCATAGAAACAGCAGTTAGTTAAGAGTGCTCACTCTCAGCAGTGAAGCAGCATGTTAGTTTTATCTTACTGTAATTTTCTTTTTTTTATTTCATCCTCTTTTACATAGCCATAGAAGTTTCCTATTCACTACTGAAACAGCATATGGTGATATATATGCTAACACAGGCACAGTGACACAGTCCACAAGCCTGCTATTGAGCAAAAGTTGACAACATAAGGCTGAGAGAATCATAAGTGCTTCCAAGCCACAATAAGAACGTCACCTAATTGCATTTTACTGGGATGCAAAGAAGTCTGAGTCAAGGAAGGAACTTCCTTACAATGAAACTGTAACAGCCTGGAGTAATTTACAGTTACTTGAAGAGCTATAGCAAGGACCTATCAATTGATGGCTTTCAGATACAGGCTAGATGTGGGTTGGGGTTTTTTTTAGCCTAGGCAGACCAGACAGAACAGGATGGACCAGCGAGTGACAACACTACCCCAGAATGTCACTGATGTCTGTCCAAGGCCATGTTTTACAACCAGCTTCAAGGTCTCTCTGTGCCTCAGCTCTCCATTTGCAGAACAAAAGAACCAAATTTCTCCTACCTCAGGGCACAACATGGATAACACGTGGAAATTTGAAAGCACTGATGCAAACAGGCAGCAGTAACAAGGACAAACACACAAAAGCCATACTTAAAATGCCAGGGCTTTCCCATGTGTTTGAGCCTTCACCTTTCCAAATGTATTTAGAAACTACCACTGCAGAAGGCAGCTGCCCTCCTCTCCTAAAGAGAACAAACTCCCATCAACAGGATCTGTACCTGCAATGGTCTCTGGATAGATTCAACGCAATTTGATGGCACACCAAGGCAATGGCTTCCTTGCTGTGAGTGTGATGCATGAATCACAATGTCATCACTCCCACTTGGTGGAAATGGCCTGGGGAATATGCCCAGCAGAGTCCACAGTGGGAGCAAAGTCCCAAGTGATGTACTGCCATGCAGGTGTTTCTACAAGTCGCTGTGCTGTTCCCTTGGCTCTGAACTATTTCCTTTCCCTAGCAGGGAGGGAAACGCAGCTGGTTCCCCCTGTGCACAGGAGAGAAAAACACAACACAAAAGGAACACACACCACAGAGAGCAGAGCAAAGGAAGCCCGATTTCCTATGGACTTGTGCACTTGCGTCTTGAGCGGACTCTGACCCTTCCTGTTCTCATCTGTTACCTCTCCTGACTGCCCCCCCTGCTTCCCTTCTCCCCCTAGTATTAGCCTTGGCATTTGTCTGTGTGTGTCAGCCAAACAATCCGTGTTCCAGGTCAGAGATCCTGGTTACAGCACAGTCTGGAAGAGCAAAAGTTCAAGTTGCCTGCAATTCACGCAGCAGGCTTGGAGCTCGCTGTGCACGTGTGCAGAATGGGCACCCCATGGGCCAAGCAAGGACAGCCAGCACCTCCCTGCAGCTCCCCAGGACAGAGAGCTGGGTCCCTCCTCCCCAGACACAGAGTTCTTCACACAGATACCCCTCCCACACACCCACTTAAAAGTGGTCACGGAAATCAATCCATATGTGGGGAGCAGCCAACTTCTGGACACCAATGGGTGCAGGGTAGGAAGGATTAATCAACTGTGAGTTCATTTCTAAACAGTCCAGTTATTTAATTGGCAGGCATTGGGCAGAAGAGTGGCTGCCACACATGGGGAAATCAACACCTTGTGCCAAAGGACTAAGTTCAACTTCCAGGCATATGCAGGTGGGAAAAACAGATTCCCACTTCTGGAGTGCTGGGAGATCAGAGAGTGATGATACAGATCCAGGAAACCACAACCTTCAGGGCCCGAGGCTTTGAATCCTTGTAGGTTTGCTGTCAAGGCATCGCATCAAGAAAACTGCTGACCGGAAATCACAAAACTGTAGTTGTGTACCAAGCAACACCTTCCCACAGAAGAAACATAAGGGTTTCTATTTTCCCTGCTTGGTTCACATACTCCAATACGGAGACAGATGCATTTCCCCACACCTGAGACCTCTTTCAATCCTCATGGCAGGGGATGTTCTCACACATGCTCTACCCATCCACTCCCAGGGTTAGCAGATGAAAATAAATCCACGACAGGGTGCCCATGGTGTGGCCTCAGCTCCTCTGGTGACTCAGGCACAAACCCAGCCACCATCTGATTTCCCAGAGCCCTGGTTCCTCCCCTGCCCATGAGACAGGCAGTGTACTTCCCCACTTCACAGGCTGCTGTCATGGTGGTGAACCTGATGCCGCTGAAGCACTCAGATGCATCGACCCATGCAGGAGCACGAGCAGAGCCTGCATCCCAGCTAAACACAGGTTCCTGCCCCAGAGACAGCTGCTCTTTGCTGGCTGGACACACGGACAGCTCGTGAAGTGCTCCGCGACCCTTTGAGGAGAGTGCCAAACCACAGCGAGTGCCAAAACACAAGGATGGGGAAATGATGACAGGCTTCCTGAGATGATGAATTACAGCAGCTTGGTCCCATTGTGGGGAAAAAGATAGAAAACAAAACTTAACAATAGGTAGAAGGCCTTGAAAACCTTTAGAGAATAAGAGAGCTGCTCTCAACCACGCACAGCAAAACAATCACAAATGCAGAATGAGAAAACTACCGAATTATGAAGTACTATTTGCTTTTTATCACTGCTCCCAAAGTAAATGTTTATCTTTATCCATACACAAATTTGAGATGCCTGCACAGATTTTGAAGTCCAATATATCCAACACTAGTTGTCATCAAAAGCTTTAGCCAAACACGTAGGCAGAAAACCAAAATGGATGCAGAAAAAGAGAAAGGGGAAAAGGGAAAAGAAAACCTTACTAATATTTCTGTGAATTTGATTATATATCAGAAAAAGAAACAGCAGGAGTAGTGCTGATTTATTTTCCCTCTGATGATAGTAGAAGGGGAAGAAATAATACCCTGTAAAGGTCACTCTTATCCCGTTCATCTGTGACAGGCTGATAATCTGGGATCTCAGAAAACTTTCTTTAAAAATCTTCATGGACATGCTCTTATCAAAAGGATTAAGGTTTAATACATACCAGCAGATGCAACCGATTCAGGCATCTGCTAATCAGAGCAGTGTCAGTTCACTACAAGCACCGGCTGCAGCTGATGACTACAGGAAGGTCTCCCTTCTTACACAGAAAGACCAAATCCAAACATACATGAAATCATCTCTTGGCTATGTCTCCCAGCTCACACATTCATGGCTGAACATCCCTGTCCTGTGCATGCTCCTGCCGGCAGACATGTCAGGGATAGCAGGACAGATGTGCTGCTCACTGCCAGTGTACCTGCAGTGGTCTTCCCACAAAGCTCCAACCTTGGGACCACCTCAAATGCCACCCACGTGGGGTGGGAATGTCTCTCTGCCTTTGGAGAGGGGAACAGCAGGACAAAGGGTTTCTGGATGTAGAAGCTTTGCATTTTGAGTGCTGGAAGGAATCTACTGAAATTGCTCCAGATGGGATGCTTCCTTTCCTACTTTCAGTAATCCACGCGGATTTTCCAGACAGCACAAAGCCAGCTTGCTGCAGCCAGAATCAGGAGCACAGGTCTCAGAGGTGATCCCATCTTCAGTACAGCCCATGCAATTCCTGATGTCCATGACTATGGGAAAAGTGTCACAGCCCACTGAGAACAGCCACAGCCAGCACCCTGCAGTGAACCTACATGAGCCCTCTGATGCTGCTGCAAGGGCTGGAGCTCACCAGCTCAATTCCAGCCTGGGCACACTGCTGTGAGCCACTGTCATCCCTCTGTGTCCACATGAGCCATCCAAGTCAGCAAAATGGCAGCAGTCACAGCCTTCAGGAAAAGCACTGTGTAGCACAAAAGCTCTGGAGTAGCTGGATTGTCCTACTAAAAGGTCATCAACCCTTTAGAATGAACAGTGGATGCTTCTCAGTTTCAGCAGATGAGCTTATTTCCAATGAGCCCCTCTGTCCTACCATAAAGAGATTCAAAAGCCTACAAAACCTGAAGAGAACAAATAAAAAAGAGCCCCTTGCAACTGAGAAAGCATTGCCTGGCTGCCGTTGCTGTGCTGCTGGACATTGAAGACTCTTTGGCAGATGCAGATGCCCACCAGTTAGATGTGCTCAGACCAGCAGAATGAGGCCAGGAAACTTTTATTTATCTCAAATATCATATGTAAAGATGGGAGAAGCTAAGCTATCTATTTCAGCCCAAACCAAACATCTGAAAAAGCCATAACACCCTGAGTCCTGTAACTGAGGAACCATAAAATTCTCTGTCACGTAAGTGCTACAGGAGGGAGGAATTCATTCTGAACCCACCAAATCAATCTCAATTTGCTTGTACCCCTAAATTTTCTTTCTTAAAATAAATATCTTCCTGACAACAACTGGGGTTCTGTAAAATACCCTGTGGACTGCACTTCCAAAATCCTTTTGGGGCAAACCAACCAAAGCAGCCAGGCTCAGGCAAGTACCAGGAACAATAAAACTGACTCTGAGCCTGGACTAGCAGATTTGCACAGACTGTTTTGAGGTCAGATTCAGTGGTCTGTTTTACAAAGAGCCTCACAGCCCAAACCAAGACCAATCATAAGGATCTTTCTCGAAGCTGGGGGAGTGTCTTTCTGCTTGCTGGGCAGGAAGCTTTAATCATGGTTGGAGACAGCTCTGCAAAAACCAAGATAAACACCCGAACTCTCAGCCGTGCATTCCTGACACAACTATAAGGGGGGCACTAAAATTATAAATTCACACAGAAGAGACCTCCTAGGAGTCTTCAGCACTCAAGATTTTGCCTTGTTTTGTGGTTTGCCATCATACAGCTGAAACTGTTCAATCCTGTCACACCACTCTGCAAGAAAATATGTCCATTGCCTTTTCACTTGGTTTTATTATCCCCAAATGGTTGTCAAAAGAAGTGATGGAATAACAACCAGCGCTGTCAAACACTTAAATCCCTTTAAAATTCCAATCATTACAAGACATTATTTCCCAGTGTGCTCAAAACTTAATGAAAACGTATCACTGATTTTTTAATTTAATTTTCTTTACGGTTTTACTGTTCTGTATCTCACACTGAGAATGAATCTCTTTTCCTTCAAAATACTGCTCACTTTGGCTTAAAGTGTTGGACAGTGACAGACGTCTGTCTAGTACTGGGGGCAATGACACAGAGGCAGGAACACAGGCATGAATCCTTAGATATCTTGCCTAACTCTGCCTTCATGTTCCCCACCTGTTTGCACAACCCCATCACCTAAAGGCCTTCAACCCAGACCAAGGTTCTGTGTTGCTACATGCCATACTCATGGGGAGTAAGAGGCAAATCACACTGAAGAGGTTGCCAAGCTACAAGGACAGAAGAGATTCTGAGAGGAGAGGACAGGAGGAAAGGGGAAACACTACATCCACGGTCATTTAGCACAGCAGTGGTTGCTGGGAATGGAACAGGTCTCCAGAGTGCCAGCCCAGTTCCCTCTGGATCAAGCTGCCTCTGAGAGCTGTACACAAGCAGATTTCATCTTGATCATGGTGCATGGTCAAGCAAGATTTTTCTGCTATTTAAATACTTCACAAATACTGGCCACAGAGTATTTGCTTTTAGAAAAAGCTTAAATACCATCAGACCAGGTACATCTTATTAGGTACACCTCCCACAAAGTGCTATTTTGCCAAACAGACATTCTGTTGGAAATTTGGGATAAAAGTCAAGAGTTTCAAAAGGTAGGTGTCCAATTCCAGACAAAGCAATCAGCATTCAATACATAATTCACAGCAGGGACAAAAATTCCTGAGCTAACATGTGCTGCTATTTCCAGTATTTCATTTCCACAGTCCCTGCTGGAAGCCCTTTCTCCAGAGTCACAAAGTTTTCTTGTTTTTCAGAAAATGCTAACATTTCATTTATGGGCTGAAATTTGGCATGTTTGGTTTGGGGTTTTGTTTGGTTTTTTGTTTTTGTTTTTTTTTTTTTGGTTAAGGTATTGCTGCACTAATCTCTTACGCAAGGACTTAAGCAGAACAGGTAAAACCTGGGGAAAATACCCTAAAATAGAGGAGTCAGATGACCACACCATTCACTAAGCCGCTGCTTAGGGGGTTCACACAATTTATGACCAACCCCTGCTCCCATCCATGGAAATTATGCACCTAATATCTTGTCTTTTACTAATACCTTCTTTTACTAATGAAAGACACAGTGGGTTCTCTTCCTCTGAACTTTCCAATGAGTTACTGCAATTTAGAAGGTGTGATATGTACACAGAAGCACATTGAAGCTACACAAGAGGAGCTCTGTACTTTACTCATCACACAAGTACTTCTAAACTTCACCAAACAGGAGCAAAATATTAATTAGATTTTTTTCATAATGCACCATCTGCAGTTCTTCCAACAATACCTGAGGCAAGCTAAACCTCATATGCCACTGCAGTCATAGCAATTTTGAGAACAAGTTGGTCATCTTGTCCATTTCAATTTACTGTACCAGAGGGCTGGAATTGGTCATGTTGGTGAAGGTCACGCAGATCCTTTCTAAAACTTCAGCTCTCGCTGAATTCTTTAAATACAGTCTCTCCTACACCACCTCTTATGACAGAAAACATTAGATGCTGCTGTGTTGAGGCTAAAGATGATGATTTAGTCTTGTAATTTCCTGTGCATTTAGATATGTGCAATTTTGAAAGGAAAAAGCTTATATTTTAATCACTTCTGACTGTTTCTGTGATTCAGTCAGAGAGACTTTTGCTTGCAAGACATGAACTCAGCCCAGGTCACCTTTGTTTTCCTACTCAGCTGCCTTGAATCAGGCAGGACCACAAGGTAGCAGGATGGCACTGCTGACCACAGGTGTCCAAACTCTCTCCTTGCCTTCTATTAATGGTGATCAGTTTCAGCTCATGGCAGTGTCCTTGTCACCTGGCCAGCACACAAAAAATGTTACCAGAGTGACACCCAGGCAGGCCATGCAGGGATGGGGCAGAGATTCATACTCATCCATGTCCTCAACAGCAAGGGCTAAAGGACCTTGCCTGGGGTTGATGCTGGCCCAGCCTTTCTGAGAAACATTACATCCCTTTGTGTCAGAGGCACCTCCTGGTACAGTGTCTTCTCAATCTTGAACTTGTACCAAGGATCAAAAGGGCTTCCCTTTGTGTGAATTTATGCCAGTGGGCAGCGTATGTGAAATAAACTGCTTGTCGTTACCCTGCTCTCACTCCTGCACCACTGAGAGAGGACTATGTTACGATTTATCTTGCATTGCTTTAAAACTGTCTTGAAGATAATACAAAAAAGAAACTTAACAATAAAATTTCTCTTATTCCAGAATAGGAGTATCCCCAAGGGCAAGATATTCCTATAAAATTATTGTAACGCTTTAACTGCGTAAGCACAACTGAAAGCGTCTTCTCTGAAAACAAGTCGTAGCTCATTTTTCCTATCTGCAGCCATTATCCTGATCAATTTGGGAAGGTCAGCTAAGGTGTAATCCAATAAATGTGCTGATGTTCCGAGTAAGTACCTTACAATTTGCAGCCTAATCTATTATCCTACTGTAAGACCATCAAATGACTCACCAGTTTTAATACTTAGTAGAGATCAAACAAAGGAAAATATCAAAGCTTTACATTCTAGTTCCACCTTTCAAGGACTCGTTTGAGTACTCTTTAATTACAGCACATATATCCAACTCTGGCATTTCCTAACAGCTGTAGTTAGTAGTTGCAGCAGTTTTCACAGGACATCATTACGTTAACCAAGAGTTCCTGAAGAGTCAGATAGACTGAACAAACCCACTTGGGATTTGATCCCAGAGATGGAGTTCAGCTTCTTCTGCCCACCAGATCACGCACAGTGTGTTGTGCACCTGGGAGCCTCACCATCCAGGTGCTCCTAGGAACAGGGGACAAGATTGCAGAGCCCCACCTGAATACACCTGCAGAAGTTTGCATTTGAATGCTGTGAGTTTTTAGTTTTTTCTTTTAATGCTAAAGGCATAAAATAAAAATGAAAAAAAACAACTTATTCACAGAACCCCAGATCCCTAAGGAAGAAACAACAGGAAACAGTTGGCAACACTGTCAGCAAACTGCAGATGCTCTGTGAAGTGGGTACAGAAGTTAGATGTCCCTAATAAAGATGTTGGAGCTGACTGGGGGCATTGCTGAGGAAAACAGGGAGCACGAATCCCTTTCACCCAACTCTTGCAGTGTTTTGACTCCACAAGCATTGCTCAGTAGCAGCGTCCAGTGGTGGGAGTTTGGCCCATGCAAGCAAACTGAACACGGGTTATTCACCACAGCGCCCGAGCAGAACTCCTCTCATTTATCACAACAACAAAAACCCACTGGGAAAAGGGATGAATTGTATCTGGTTTACATTGTTGCTCTTTTTGACTGACTCACCCAAATTTGACCGTTTTTCAAGGACAAGTCTGTAAGTTTACAAGTCTGTAACTGTGCACATGCTACTAAAATGAAAGATGAGTTTCTGGGGAGGTCCCTGCAGAAAGGACGGAAACTCAGAGCCTCTGTGTGCAGGGGGACACTTTCAAAGGAGCACAAATCTGGTTTCATTCTGCTTTTGCTCCATTTGCAGACTTGAACAAGAGCAAATCTAAACAGACTCTGATCACTACTTTGGTTCTGCTCCAAAAGTATCACTTCTCAGTTACTTAGAAGAAATGTAGCAATGAAGACAACCAAAAAAGACACAAACCAAAGACAAGGCTTGTATGGACAGTGGGTGTGCACCGATTGCTCACCCATCCCTTCGATACTTTTGACTTTCAGGGTTTTACTAAGAGAAATACAGGATACATACATCTGCATACATTCTACAGACCCACATGTAAGAAATGAGACTAGGAAGGAAAGACAAGGCACAAACATATCTAGGATGATTTTATGAGACCTCAAGAACTGCCCTTTCTAAAGTGCCATCGGGGCGTCACCACTTCCTCTGATAAAACAGATGACATCTCACCAGAACTTAAATAGCTCCACTCAAGCACTACCTAGATGAGTGACAAAAATTAGCCAAGTCCCTGTCACCCCTCCAGTCCTTGTCTAGACACAGCAGAGAAGTGCGAATTCCAGTCTGCCTTGCTGGGCTACAGCCACCCTGACAGCTGAGCTCCCATCCAAGCCACTTCGTGAGATGCGGATATCTGGATCCTTCTGGCAGCGCGACAGACAAAAGTTAACAGAACAGAAAAACAGCAAGAAAATAAAAGCACAAAAGTGCTTGTGAACTGAGCAGGTTTTAATTCACAAGTCATTGTTGGTTGAAAGTTGAGACGAACGAAATGTCATTTTTTGTGAGTATTTTTCTAACAATCTCCGTGGCAATCTGACAGTCGGGATCAGAGGCCCTTTGCTCAGAGGTGCAGCAGCTTTTGAGCCGGTGCCCCCTTGGAGCAGCTGTGCCCTTCTCCCCACTGACAGCCACATCTGGATGCTATCAGGAGGAACTGGCACGCCTGCTCACAACAAATACCAAGCACTTACTAAATTGACTCCAGAAGCTGATGCTGGCCCCTTTCCCACTCTGTGTTTACACAACGTGCCACTAACCTGTTGAGTCCGAGGTTTGTAGGGAGAGCTGCTCTCTAGGTCAGCCAGGATGCTGGTCAGAGAGTCGATTTCTGCATCTAAACTGGACCGCCTCTCCTCAAGGGTCTTGCCACCAGGATTCACCTTAAAGAAGAAAGAAAAGTTCCAGTTATTCAAACTGCTTGGCCTGGCACAAAGTTTCTTACTGCCCTGATGGAGCTGCACCAGTGCCCAGCAATAACTGTCAGGTTGCAAGGACAAACATGCTCAACTGCTATAGCTCCCTCCAGAACTGACAGCAAGCCTCCACCTCACAGGAATTTATGCTGCTTTGGGGCCTTTCTTCACATATTTGCCACAAGAGTCCCATTGTGTTAAAGTGACTTGGAGGATTAGCAATTCAGCAATCCACTGCTGAGGTGAAGAGTCACACCATCCCCACACCATAAGATGGAGAGGATGTGTTTTAGAAGGATACTTGTCTGGGAAAACAGAGCTTAGGACAGGCTTGGAGCACCTGGATCTTGAAAGCATCTCTTCTGCCATGTCCTCATCCCAGGCAAAACACAAATAGAACAGAGCCAGTGACTGGCCACGTGCACCTATTCTTACTTTAAATCAATTCTTGGTAGGTGTACCTGTCTGATTCAACACTTCTTCACAAATTCCATTTGAAAAATGAGCTTCTTTGAGTAGGAGTGAAAAAGTTCTATCCATTTCTAGCAGATTGAAGGTGAAGGGTGTGATTTGCAACTAGCAGTCACAAAATAACGTAAGTAAGCCTTGTGGAAAGGCTTTTATGCAGGAAAGCCCATGCCCAGAGCAAATGCCAACATGCAGCCAGGACCCTCCCTAATTCAATACATTTTGTTTTCTTTCTGCTTTCAAAACAGCCCAGTCCCATTTGTACCCAGGCTGGAAGGGACGCTCACTTGGATGGGAAGAGATGATGAATTTTCACCTCTACCACCACCCACCTCAAAAAGTAAAACCCAGAACTAAGCAGGACAGCAGAGTATGTGACCCCCAAGCCACTGTTCAAGGGCAGCACTGCAATCCCTGCTAGAATAAGCATTTTAAAAGAGGACTCATTCACATCCTTTGTTTTTGATAAATCAACCTCATCCAAAACCTCTGGGAAGGACCTCGGTGCTGTACAGCCCAACCCAACAGCACGACCTCTCAGCAGGGCACAGAGGAAGGTAAAGGCAGGAAACATCTTCCTCCTCAGCGTTTTCAGTGCTTTGGGAATTAGGCAGCTCCACCAGGAGCAGGAAATTTAAGAAAACCAGCTGAGGATCCCTGCCATGTGCAAAGCAGGTACCAGGGGCTAGCCCCACTGAGCCAGCCCACCATCAGGCCATGCACAGAAACCAAAGTTCCTGAGTCAAGTAAAATACTGCACTGAAAGTCTTTTCTTAAACTGAGTTATTGTTCTTCTGCTCTTCCATGTGTTACTTATCTGCAAATGCCCCCGACAGGACAGAGTCTCTCTGCATATGAGCAACCACAGAGCTCGGTGCAGAAGAGCTCATTCAGAGCTTGATGAGGTCAATAATAAAAATACTAAAGAATTACCTAACAACTCACCTAATTTCAACTGCAAAGACTGTTCAGACCATACCAGCACCTTCCCACAGACAATCCAGCTCTGTTCACCTTCATTCTCACCAAGTTACTTCAATTTTCCAAGCCAAAAATTTGCCTTTTCCTTTGGCTCACTGGCTTCTACAGATAGCTTTTATTTAAATTTCATTTTAGGAGCAGTTGATCATAACCTGTTTTAAAGAACTCCCCAGTCATCAATCTTACACATAAATGGCAAGCTGGTCAAAGAAAGAAAGGCTATGCAAAGTAGGCGGCCTCTGATCTGCCAAACTTATACGTGCTGAGGCTTTCATTAATTCCTAATGATTATTAAATCTTATTGGATTACAATAAATTTGGCTTGACTAACAAGAAAATGGAAGCTCCAGTGTGGTTTATGGAAGAACACACCATTTAAAAGGCTAAGAGTCAGGTTAGAAAACACTTACAAACTCAAATCTTGCTTATTTTTATTACAGAGCCAAAGTCTTTCCATCCAAACTATTGTTCAAAAAGAAAAAATATTTTTTACAGGAATTAGCCCAGACCATTACTCCTGGCTAACTGCAGGCACCTGGATTTTTAAATCTGCAAAAGGACAACTTCTTTTCCACTTCATGGCTCTTGTTCGGTTTTTCTCCATCTTCCAGTTGTTGGCCTGTAACTGCCACGGGCTTCTCAGACAGAAAATCTGTGATTGCTCCACTCCAGAGAATTTTGAAGCTAAGCAGCCAAAAGTCAGCCTGGAAAGCAGAGGGGAGCTGCAAAGGGCATCCAAGGCCCCAACATGTGAGGTGATAAATCAAGCCAATGGCAGACCCAGGAATAACACTGGAGTCCACACAGGACCTGCTTTGGTACCCTGACCCTGGAGAGAAGGGATGGTAGCAGATGAGATGATCAGCCAATTTCATTTCTGCTTCTTAGCATTTCTGGGCCATATTATTCCCAGGTTCTCATTCCCCAGAACAATTATGCAACAGCTGACTAGCAAATGCTGCAGAACAAGTTATAAGGTTGTAAAAGTTAAATGTCCTCAGGAAACCTAGAAAAATAAAATAAAATAGCATAGAAGCATCTCTATTGATTCTGGACTCTGATTTATTTATTCAATTAAAACACAATCAACATAGATTAAGAGCCCAACTCTAGAAATGCAGGAGCATATTGCAGTGCAACAGTGCCAACGAATGACACTACTGACGTGCACCAGGGCCTACTGGGGCAGGAATGGACTTTAAAGACATTTAAGAAATGGTAATCCTCACAAAGACAGGTTTCTGCTTGCTTTGTCTTCCCCATCCCCACAAATCTTGAATTCTCTCTCTCTCCACGGTGTCCCATATTCAACGGAAGGATTTGCTGTGGGGACAAACTGGAGCACTTGCAACACCAGCTTTAGCAAGAGAGGGTTAAGCTATTCCTCTTCCCATGCACTTTGTCATGACGTTGCTATTAAAGTTTTATGATATTGTTCTGGAACAAAACCCGAGCTCAGGTCCCAAGGCACAACAGGTTCGCACAGCCGCGGCTCTGCTCCGAGGAGCCCAGGCTGGTTAAGCTCAGAGCCCCGCAGATACAAACACCAGAACCAGAGGGAACTGCTCTTTCTATTTCTGTCTGGATTTATGGCATTGTTGCAGACATGTCGCTTGTGCACCCCCTCTTCCAGCCAGCAGAATATGGAAAAATGGGTTTAAAAAGAAAAAGGATGCTATCTTTGGCTCAGCCAGCGTGAGCTCGACAAAAAGCAAACGTAAACCAACCCAGTCCAACAAATTACTCATGCCAGAGACTATCCACTCACGTGAACCTCTGCAACGCCCACACTCCCATCCCCTGGCTCAGTCTCTGCTGTGAGTTAAAAGGGAGAAAAACAGCAGAGAGCTTCTTCACTGCTTGGCTTGTTTGTCTGCCCCTGAATTCCTGGTGTGCAGCTCAGAGCAGCTCTGATGGTAATCCACTCCCGAGCCCCATCAACCCACTCTGCTCTGACGAAAATTTGCTTTACTTTTGCTAATCCTAAAACCCACCAGCAGTCACTGCCACGGGTCCCCTCACACCACCCCAAGGAACATTCATTATAGAACACGCAGTGCAGAGGTCAACACAGGGTCTCAAATTTTGCCTCACTGTGCTAAAAGGGTTGTAAAACTATTCACCAAGCTAAAAGACATGAAAAGCACAATGATTTCCCTAGATGTCACCTCTTCCTACAACCCTAGATCAACTTCTCTTATCATATTTTGCAGCTTTCAGCAGAGAAACAATAATGTCTCTCATTTAACCAAGCCAGCTCCTTGCAGTGGGCTCAAAAAGAAGAATCTGGCTCCCAGATGTCCTTCCTAGCTCCTGCTCCAAATTCCTTTCCCTATCCAGGCCCAGCCATCTCTCTTTTACTCTGTTTTCCCCTTTCTCCATGCCCTGTTTGCTGCCCTGCAGGTCTGCAGCTCAGACCAGGCATTAGCCCCTGGGATGAGAGATGCAATGTGGGCTGCCAGGTTGGCCTCTGACCCAAATCACTGATGCCAGGTGGTGTTGCCTGTGTCAGGGAAACACGGAGGGTGGCTTTGCAGCAGCGACCTGCTGACATGAACAGCAGGTTACAAGCAACTCCAGAGCCCCAGTGCATATTTTCTACCAACACAAGGCAATGGCTGAACCCCTGAATACTTTGTGAGCATCAGGACTTGGCTCACCACAGTGCAATTTTCCAGCATCAGTATCCACCATCTCTCCATCCACATCAAAAGTCTTGTCTAACAGAGGTTGAGCTCAGCCCACCTGCATGTTTCCTGAATGCTGTGGCCAGCTCATCCTCTGAACTGTGTCCCAAGAATGTGAGCTGTCGTTAGTGGGAAATGTAGTGCTGTTTTATCTGTGCTGACACATCCAAGACAGCAGAGCTGCAGCTAAACACACAGCCTTCCTTGTAGCATCAGCTCGATCCACATGCTGTGCTATCACAGGTCACTGATAACCTCCTAACTCACAAGTGAAAGACTGCAGATGAACACCATGGATATGAGGAAAGGTCACAGCTAACGACTCAAAACAAAGCTGGGGGCCCTCAGTGCCTCCTGCTCCTGGTACACTGGTGTAACTGGGAGCCTGAGGTGCTTGGGAGCTCTCTTGGAGCTGTAACACATCAACACTTCTTGCATTTACACATCTGAGAACAGGGGAAAGCAGGAAAGCCTTCTGGGGCAAAGGAAGGATTAAGATAACGAGAGGAGAAAGTGGAATTTAGGCAAATCAGGAGTTGTGAGCAAGTAGATAGTACAGAAGGACTTCTGCCCTGAAAGACCTTACTGCCTTTTCCTCCAGCAAGAGCAAGTAGATAGTACAGAAGGACTTCTGCCCTGAAAGACCTTACTGCCTTTTCCTCCAGCAAAAGCCAGTGAGCCAGAGATGCAGTGGTAGAGCTGATAAATTCAGTGCCCACTGCCTGTTGCCACCAGGCTACACCCATGGCAGCCACCCACCACGCACTACAGGCTGTTGTAATTCTGGGACAGGCACTGAGGTGGTGGGGAGAGCAAATATAAAACAGGAGTGAGCCTCTCCTTATGCTCCATGGCCTTGGGCACCAGGCTTAGACAGAGATACATCTTGAGAAGGATGCAGTTCTTATTTCCTGTTTTAGCTGGGGACAGGTGAGGGACAGAAAAGTGTTTGATTTCAATGGTATCCACTGTACTTACAAGAAGAGACTGTGAGAAATGCTAGCCAGGGAGAAGAAAGGAAGTGATTCAGTCTTGCTGTACTTCAGGCTGGGGGTTGTGTTTAGTTTTTCCTTTTTTTTCCTCTTTCTTTGCACTTTCTCTAACAATATCACTGCCAGAGGCAAGGTCCTTTTCAGACACACACCCCTGCTACCTCATCTCTTATTTACTCTTCTTTCCAAGGTCACAAAAGCCATCTAAAGCCCCAGAAGACATTGCAGTGGCAAAAAAGATGCATACTGAAGGGCATCTATCAGGAATATGAAGCACCCTTAAGAGTTGCTGTGTCCATTCTCCCCTAAGCCTACAGAGAAACATAAACATTTTCTTTCAAATTCCCTAATGTAAATTTAAACAGTCCCAAGAGGCTGCCCCCCCATGCACGCACATGGAGACAAGAGCTGACTGCAGCATTCAGGGCAAGGGGGGTCTGAGATGTTTGATTGATGCCTAATCTCCGTTCCAGGCACCAAGGAGGGCTGGAAAAGAAGTTGTACCCTTTAAAAACAGAAAGATTGAGTCTTTTGAAACATATCTGAAATGATGGAAGATTTCAGCAGATGTGACCGCAGTGATTTCACCAGATGTGATTGTATCAAGGATCTAATAGAAAAGAACTTCCCTGCTGTTCCATCAGGCTGAAGCCAGGCCTGAAATATCCTTTTTAGTCTTTTGATGACATCAAGGATAAAAGCCAAAGGGAAGCTAGGTTTTGATTTATTTTTTCCCTTTGCTCTTTCTTTTTTTTTCAGGCACAGAATAGTTTTACCTGGTTTGTGTTGCTGGATATTAACAGGACCAAAGGAAAACACTTCAAAAGTTTAAAGAGGGCTGTTCAAAGGCACCATTTGGTGTCTCTCAGACACCACTGTCATTTAACTGAGCAACATTTATTTAACTCCAGCCACTTTTGAGGATTTCACTGTAAGGAGGCAGGTTGGGCCTAACTGGAACAGGGCTTGAATGGCGTAGGGGGGATCATCTACTAAACACCAGCCTATATGGTCCTCAAAAGGGCCAATAAATGTGCCAAGTATCTTCCCTTGGCAAAGTTCATACCAGCAGCTGTGCCACAGCAAACTGCAGGAGGCACAGTGGGGTGAAGGGAGTTGCACTCAGGCACACCTGCAGTGATTATTCCCGGGTAGCCACAGTCCCACATTCAATTTCTCCACTCATGGAAAACACAAATAGCACTGGGCATCCAGACTGAACTCATTTCTGAAGCAATAAGGTGTAGTAAAGAACTGCATGGGCTTTCAGCTGGGGCAAACAAACAAGCAGATGAAGGAAAGTTATTTTTTATTGCTAGGAGACACCTTGCAAAACCTTAACAACTGACTTAAAAGCTCACTGTGGTGTAGGAAACTTATTAAAAGGACAAATAATAGAAACATTTTTAAGAAGAAAAATACAGAGAAAGCAGATAACAGAAGAAAGCATGAAACTAAAATGCATCAGTCTCAAAACAAAGAGAAGGGGGTAGGTGTTTTTTCCACACAACACACTGCTAAGCTGCAGAGCTACTTCTGCTGTAAGACACTGTGGTTGCTATGAGTTTACATGGATTTCAAAAGCAGCAGGATAAATACAAGGAAGAAAATTCCAAGATACATAATAAAAAAAAAAAATGTTGTGTGCTTCCCTTTTACATTTTCCTCTGGTCACTAGTGATTGGTTTGGCTCTAGGGACATTCATATGAAGTCTCCACTTGTGTTTTCTATCCACCTGCTGACACCTGCCAGGAGTCACCTCGGCTGGTGGGTACATTCCAGTCTCTGCAGGTAAATATCTGACCACAGCCCTAGGTGCCAGGGTTTGGACCAACACCTGGAAGCCCATTTCTTCCTTTCTTTTAGCAGAGACAACCGATACCACAGCCAACTGCACTCAGTCTCCAGGGACACATAGATGAAAGAAAGCAAAGACTGTTGCAGATATGATTCTGTATGATAATAAAGATTTATATTTCCCTAGAGATCAGTGTGACAGGCACTGTTCACATAAAATACCTGGGAAACATCCTTGTCCCAAGGAACTTACTGTCAATGGGATACCAGCCCTGGGAAGGGAATGCAGGTAGAGGGGTGGGAGCGAGGTGCTGAAACTTGGAGATAGAACCAAGCTCCTGCAGGTCACCAGATGAATACACTAATCCACTGGGCCAAGCCAGCTCCTTGAAGGACATTTCATCCTCTGTAATTGCCATCTGAGACCTGACAAAACGTGCCAGAAGACAACAAACCCCAGTCCAAGGCATCCAAGCTCCAGCTGCAATTTCGTTGCAGAATGGCCCTAATTTCCCACGATCAGAAGGCTGGGTCTGAGCCACTGCCATGGCCAGCAACTGGACTGTGGGTCAGTGGGGCCCGTGGTCATCTTCAACCACTGTTTAATAAGCTGCTGTCCCCTCTGCTTATGGTGACCTTGGTGGGGGCAGGATGCCACCAGTGTGGATGAGCAGTCGAGTAATCCAGGACTACATTCCCTTCCAGCAGCTCCTGCCCCTAACACTGCAGGGAAGATTTTGCCACAAACACCCGTGGTTAGTCCAGAATTCTCAAGAGGATTTGGCCGTGGTTATTAGATGAATGAGCAGAAATAAAAAAAGGATGGAAGGGCATGACAGAAGTTTAGCCAACAGGATCCAGGGCCTGGGGCACACTCTGCTGAAGCAGCAGCGGATGACTGGTTGATTTGATGGGACATGGACAATAGACCACGAGAAGGTCTGCAACCCTCCCTGTCCCTCTGCCACCCCTGAGGACCACAGAAGGCAATTATGCAACAGGAATAAAGAAGATGCAGCAAGTAGCACTCAACAAGATCCTCCTTGCAGCCCAGGAATGTGTTTGTAGGTGCCCTGAAACTGCAGATGCCAACACAGAGGTCCTGGGCTGTGGGACCCCCTCAGCCCCACGTGCTCTGCCCCAGGAGAGTGTTACCCAGCTCCCTGCTGCATTGCAGGCTGACACCTCCACCTCAGGCATTTAAACCTGCACCCAGCTTTTGTGGGTTTCTCACTGCTGTGTTTTGCTCATGGAAGGAAGTCCTGGAAATGTTGAGGTTGCCTAAATGGGGCTTTTAAATGTGCAGTGCTTCTCTGGGCTTCTACACTGAAAACCAGCACAAAGACAAATACCCTCCTGTTGACCAGAGGATCTTCACATCGTGGGCCAGACAGTACGTGGGGAAAGGCACCACAATCCTCAGCACATGAAAGCAACAGGATGGATTTGATAAGGAACAGCCAGGGGATGAAGAGCGAGGAGGAGTCCCACAAGCCGACATCTGCCAGAGCAGCAGATCTGACAGTCCTGAGAGTTTACTTAACATGTCTGATCAAAAGCTTTGGGAGTCTTGTCTGTGCTAAGTGCTACCAGATGCAAAATCAGCAGCAAGATGAGAAGTGTATTAATAAACTAAGGAGGCACATAAAGTTATTTGAAAACTGAATGGGGAAGGTGGGGAGAGACGGGGGAGAATAAAACCAGTTTATTTTTCCATTAAGGCAATTTAATATTCTCCGGCTGGAGTTACAATTACTCGTCCTTGGGAATTAAATTGAATTTGTGAAACATTCCTGTTCATCAGCAGAATATACAATAAGAACTGGGATATATAATTTTTTTCTTTACTTTTTGGGCTGGACAGCACTACTTGCCTGTCCACAGGGCAAGAACAGCTGGCCATGAAATCTTTTTGGCCCAGCATGACTTTCACTGACTTTAACTAACTTTACAGCAGCAGGGAATATATCCCTTTTCTTTCAATTAATGCAATTACATTAGGACTCATTATTGACAATTATGGTGATTGTTAAAAGTTTCCCCTTTCTTTGCACTCTCCCCCACCAACTTAAAATCTGCTCCAATATCGTCACAAATTAATGTTTAATTAGCCATCAAGCAGAGCTGATGTTCCCCACAGAGTATTGCTGCTTACAGAAAAACTGAGAAATAGGAGAACACAGCGGATATTTCATCATCTGCCTCCAAGGGAAACCATAACCAAAGAGCAGCCAATTACCCCAATACAGTTGCAAAGTTTAATCAATGTAGAAACCAAACAACTCATTAAGTGTCCACTGCAATAATGGAAGACCTTCTCACTGACTCATATGCTGATTTTTGAAAAGATGCAATGTGATGTCAAAGAGCAGAAACTCCCTTCATTTTCACATCTTGGCCAAGATGAAGTAATCTTCATCTTTCCTCTTCTGGCATAATAAAAAGGTAAGAGGTGGATGCCTCAGACAGCACGGGATGTGCCTGACAAGCCACGAATTACACACACCTGTGCACAGGGCAACCTGTCACACCCAGCCCCCCAGCCGAGAGGGGAAAACCACACCAAACACCATCTCCTGCCAGGTACAAGGGAAGTACACAGCTGAAGGTGATTTTACTTCTTTCAACACTTGGAGTGAGTGAGTCTGGCACATGTTGCATCCAGTATGGGAGACAGCAGTTTAGGAACTTGAGATGCCCCAAAAAAGCAGAAAACAGCTGGAAAGGACACACATAGAGAGCTCACTCTGTTTCACCTACAAAGGAGACTGAGTAGCTCAACAGCAATATCTAAACAGCTTCACAAAATGAAAATGCTAGATACCAAAAAACTGTCCAATCTAACAAAACAGAAAAACACACAGCAGTCGGGAAGCCAAAGCTAGGGAAATTCCATTTAGAAATAACAGAGATACTCATTTATGTGTAATACTGCAGGCAATTAAATGTTAAAACAAACTTCCAAGATTTCTCCACTTCTTGATGTCTGTGGATCAGGGCTGGATGCCTTTGGTCTCTCTGGGTGACCAGGCAAAGCTTTGTGATCCACGACAGGCAGAAGGGCACAGCTGCCCTTAATTTAATGGCTCTGCCTGGCCCTCACCTCGACAGAGGTGAGAAAGAAACAGCTCTGCCAGTCCATAAAGATCTATTGACATCACTTTGTGTTTGCACCACTTCAACTGGAAATTAAATGAGCAAACTCTATCCCACACAAGACTGCATATTGTGACAGTTAAATAAAAAGCTTTTTAAAAGGCACACATCTCAGGCAATTTAAGTCAAAAAAGATAGGTTTTGTTAAAGCTACCAATTTCAGAAAATTAAGGTTGACTAAAACTGTTTTTAAAAACTCCTTTTGGAATTTAATCACATATTGGAAACCCATATGCAGCTGTCTGTGTCACCTGCAAAAAGACTGTATAAAACATAAGCATATGCTTAATTTTACACGTGTGCTTAAGTTCTATCAACTTTAATGAACTTTAAGCACACAGCCAAGCTTCTCTGAATTTGAGAAAGCATTCCTGAGCATGGGATGTGAAGCTATTAGGAAACCACCAGTGAGAAAAAAAGTAAAATTAAAACTGGCTGGTCAATTTTCACAGCCTGAGTAAGTGCTAGGTCCAGAAATTAAACATATAACATACTTCTGAGTTTGTTTGCTTGTTTTGCTGTAATAGGAAGGGGTGAGTGCCAGAATGTTTGCAAGGACTCCCAGTGAATTTGGCAAAATGTCAGCAAAATGGATGCATAAAACTACATGAAAGTCAATGGCTTGGGTTTAGCTTCTGAGGAAATGAATCATGTTAAAAATCTACTATACATCTCAAAGCTGAGAACAAGAAAATCTGGACTCTGCCTCAGTCTGCACATTTTTGAAGTGGCCAGTGGCTGCAGTTCATGGGACAGGCACAGCCTGATTCACTGAAGAGGGTTCTTGCCTTCAAGAAACGTGCAATCTCCTTTTCCAAATAATCAGGCCCACTTCTACATTCCCTTCAAGGATGCCAGATGTGTGTCTGGTGTTGGATCTGGCTGCCTGACCGTGGTTTCTTTTTTTTTTTTAACAGCAACTGCCTTGTTCAGACACCTTACATTCTACACATCTCCTAGGTGGGAACTTCAGCTGAAGAAAAGGAACCCCAATCACACAGAAAGCTGAACAATGGATAATTTGTGCTGCCCTAAGATGGAACCCACAGTGTGCAGATCCCTGAGCTCTGAAGCTTAATGTGATACTGTCCACATGCAGATAAATGGACATAAAGTGCTGTCTTTCAATCAGAACCCATGCATCAGAAAAGGTGATGCCCCCACTACACATTAGAGCTCAGGAAAACAGCTTTTATCTCTATCTCTGTTTGGGGCCAACACAGCCACAGAAGCCAAACTTCTGCACTCAGTGTGTGTTCCTTACCTGAGTGTCTTAAAGAGGCTCACCCCACCCCAGAGCTGACCCCTGGCTGCTCCCTGAGGGCAGCCCTGCACACCTGGGCAGTGGCATCCCTCAGCAACACACAGAGCGGGCATTGCAGGGCTGAACTGGAGGAATCTGCAGAGCCAGAGACAGGGGAAGGGAGGGGAGAGCAACTCAGGAGGTGAAGAGGAAGGCCAGACCTTTACCATGACAAGACATCAGACTGTTTCCATGGCAAAGAAAAAAAAAAAAGTGAGGATGAGAAGATGGAGAAGGAAGAAGCTGTACCTCAGGACAATAAAAGGAGCTTGTAAAGCACCTTTGTCGCTTACTGGCTTAGGAATTGCTACAGCTTTTCCAAACATTTATATTTTACTTCTCACACCATTAAAACCAATACTAAAACCATCACATGAAGTTTTCCAGATGCTCTTCCTTACCTGTTGTGTGTTAAAGCTAATCATCATCCTGCATTTTAATCAGCAAATCTAACTGAAAAATACGACTGTGGAGAATGGTCCTTCAACGATGGGAGTTTTACGTTAGCAGACACTTAAAATCATGCCTGGAACAAATTCCCTCAGCTCTGGCTGCAACATTTCTCATTGGTATTTCTACCACCTTTCAGTTTGCTCAGCCACTGTGGCACACACTCCTGACAGAGGCAACATTTTCTAACAACAAAACCACCCTTCGTGGCAGCTGAAGCTGTTTTTCACCAGCAATGGAAACTGAAAAACAGAGACAGGAACCTACATTTCAGCCACTTCCATTCTTGGAAATTAGATGCTCTCACAACTTCTCCATATCCACATCTCATTGCTGCCAGATAAAATTTTCATCAAAAATAGGATGAAGTTTGCCCTACTCTTTGAAAAACTCCAGGGCTCTAAAACTGAATTTAGGCCACAACTGGATTCTTCAACCAGCAGAGTTCTATTTCCTTTTATCTTGTTTGGCCAAAGCTCTTTTCTACACTGCACAGCATCATAGTACTTAAAGCACCAAGGTGGGAATCTGACTCTGCTCTGTCTCGTTCCAGACTACCACCATGTCCAAGACACATGGAAAGACTTTGACTTTCTAAACTACATCTTCCAACCCCAGCCAGCTTCACAGAAAAGGCATAATAATTTGTCTGCTGCAGTTTTTAGCATTCCTTCCTGCTACTGACAGTCTGTTTGTTTTAGTCTTGCTGCTGCATTATAGCTCCCTAATGCAACACAGGCTATCCAAGATCTCAGACAACAACCCATCTTACAAGAGATTTTTCCTAGGACCTGCTAATCCAATGGCAGACTTGAACAGCACTCAGAAATGAGAAGAACAGAAACTTCTTCTGCATTGCTCATGTTTCTTCACTCTGTCCCATCACACAGCTCATCTGCTTTGATAGGAGAATTCCCACATCTTCATTATCTTTTTATTTTCCCTCTGCTTAAATAATTCTACCTTGGATACAGTGATGTATTTGCTTGGGTTTTGTCTCCCACTGCCCAAGCTCTGACAGAATAAAATCGCCTGCTTTCCCTGCAGGCTCCCCATACCTCCATTATTACTTTCCACATTCGTGTCTCTATTATCCATGGGTACAATCCAGGTTAACCTCTCTGCAGGTGCCAGCTGTGCCTGACTCCAGCATTTGCAGTGTGACAGTGTCCTACAGAGATGTGTCCACAGGACCAAGGAGATGCCCACCAGGGCTTGATCCTTGGGCACAGCACTGGGGGAGCACAGCCTTCTGTTTGGACCCAAGCTGGCATGTGTGCTGTGTCTTAACCTGGGATGGATTTACCTAGATCAGCTCTGACCATCACAAGCAGCAACATTTCTGACCTTTCTGTTTCCTCTCATGACTTTTTTGGATGTCCCATACCCTTATTTACACATGAGCTGCACCATGTTTTTGTTTTCTTCTGTTCCTTCACCTCATCACCTCCTGTATGGCAGATTATCAAAAGCTGCCCTGTTTCATCTCTGAAAGCATCTCCCAGCCTCAGCCACAGAGCTCTCCTCCCAAAGAAGGCACAAGTATGCAGGTCCTGGCACATCCTGTGTGCTGGGTGACTGTATTAAACAGTAACATAACAAATACATTAAATTACACAGTAATAAGCATGATGAAAATAATGAACACAGTTAACTGTTTGGGTCCCTGCTTACTTTGTAGTCCTTGCTGAGAGGTTCAGCTATTAAAGGCTGTGTTGCACTGTAACATTGCCAAGATATTAATAGCCAGGCAGGGAGATGAATGGCAGGCTTGCACTGCACAATTAAAACTTTTCCAGTTTACCCTTTCAGTAAAATTTGTGGTTTATAATAAGCATCTTTGTCTATTCTGAAGAGAGTAAGGATTGGAAAGTTACATGGATGGGAACAGAGGTTCATTAAAGATTTAAAATAGAATGTGGTTTGGCATTGTAAAATAAACATGCATATAAGATGGGATGCATCAAGAGCTGCCTGAAAGAAGTGCTCAGTGTTCCTTTTCTCTTGTGATCCTGGATCTACTGGTCATGCTACCCACAAAAAAAAGGGATAAAAAAGCAGCAGGGATAAAATGTGCATGCTTTTTCCCAATAATCTGCTTTACATTCCCACTCATGATTCATTCCTCGTACACGTATCTATAGGGTGTAAATATATATATATACACATATAAGAAATGCATGCATTTTATCTCTCAGGCATCCCAATATTTGTCAACATATACAGATGTTATATTACGGATTTTTCCCACCCTGGAGCCCAGAAACCCCTATTATAGAGCAAACCTGTAGAAACCCAGTGAGCATTTAAGTATTCAGAGGACATACATGTTATTTATTTAAGTCTAACTTAGAGCATAGCTTATTCCTGTCTCTCAAACACATGAGGAAGGAAGGAAGGAAGGAAACATATGAAAAGCATTCCTGCAAAGCCAAGGTTTGAGTAAGAGGGTTAACGTTACCAGGTAATTTATTTATACTGTTGGACACAGCTTCAATTTAGATAAAAGGCAGATGCTTATCACATGGATTTTAATAAATCAGATTAGAAGTCACAGAATCTGCAAAAGCTGGATCTTGAATGGCAGGCAATGCACACAGACTGTGGTTTTATTTACAGTTTTTGGGAGCTACTGATCCCTCCTGGAGTCAGGCAGCCCCACCAGCAGCGAGAGTTGCCCTGTGGTACCAACATTCTTCACCTACAACCAGGCCAATAATTCTGATGATTAACAAAATCTAGCACTAGAGGGAGGCTGAACACATGTTCTGATCTCTTTGGCCTTTTCAGCTTCTCCAGACATTAAAAGGCAGGTGATTTAAAGCAAGCCCAGCACCAACAGGCAGAGCCCAGCCTCTGAACAGGAGATGAGCTATTTAAGGCAGCAATCCCTGCTGGCAAAATTCATGCTCTTTCCTCCCCAGCTATTTGCCAAGATGTGCACCCAAAATTAAGAAATAAATTAAAAAAAAAAAAAAAAAAAACAAAACNAAACAAATTACTAAAAAAAAAAAAAACAACAAAAAACCAAACAAAACCAATTCCTCTGTTCCGGCTGTTCCTTCAGCCGGCGACTCAGCGCCCACAGAGGCACCGCCACCGCTCGCGGGGAGCAGAGTCAGACAGAGGAACACCTGGCAGCCTCTGCCCCAGCAAGGACGAGGCTCTCGCTCCTCACATCCATCAGCACATTCCCACCTTCTCCCGGGCACCAGCACAGAGCAGAAGTGAGCGGGGTCTCCTCGGAACAGCCTCGCGGAGGAAGGCGCGCACAGCGGAGCTTCAGCTTCTCTCCTTCCCAAATCCCTTGGCAACAGCAATTCGAGCCCTTCGGCCGATTTTCTGCACATCACAGGACAATATGACCTGGGAGTTCAGCAGGTCTCAATGTGGGCATGTTCCCTGCCCATGTAGCTGCAGCCCTGCAGCCCCTCCAAGCACAGATGGTTGGTTATAACAAGAACTGGTATATTAAAATTCTTTATATTGCACTTCATGCAACTGTTCCAAGTCGGATTGTTTCTTCACATTAACCCCCAACCTAAAGCCACTTCTTCACATCCACTTTGATGCATCCCAAATTCTTCCTATGTTCAGGCACTGATGGTGTTTAGTCATTAATTGGCAGTTATTACACTAATGAGGCCTGCTGAGTAGCAGGCAGAATTGCTCTGGGACGCAGAAGATCTCGGTCTTATTTTTAGCCTGGTCAGCCTGGTGACCTAGGCAAAGCACTTTCCCTGCTCCAGCTTCCTTATCAGGAAGAGAGTGGTATTTCTTTTGTAAAGTGTTTTGTGGCCTGTCAATAAAAAACACATTGATAACAGCTGGGGGTTGCTGGGAAGGAGGTGCCATCCCAGCTCAACACAATCCCCTCCCTCCCAAGCTGTGGTAGCATCTCAGATCCCCAAAAAAAATCAGACCCATCTGCAGATGCAGCACATGCAGGTAATTAGCAGAGATCTGTAAATGGATGTTTTCCCAAGGTGGCACTTGGCAAGGTGACAGCTGAGGGTCACATCTGCTTTGAGCCACCCAGGTCCTGGCCCAGCAAGAAATTTTGGGCTCTGACCCTCCCCTTTAAAGAGAACTGGTCATTTCAAAGCCAGTAGCCATTTGACTCCCAAGACAGCCTTCACAGGACAGGGCATGGGGCAAGGACTGGCTTCTCACACGGCTGTGCAGTTCTCACTCCTGCACAGCCCTGCCTGGCAAGGAAGGAAGAAATTGCCAGAGCCAGCAGTGAGGGTCCCTGTCTGAGAGCAAACAGGGTGCTTGAGAGGTGGCTCATCAGAGTTTTTCACTTTTGCTATCCCTGGCCTGGGCAGAATGCCTGTTTTGAAACTAGAAGGCAAAAGCATAATAAAAATCTGCCTCCCTCCCTCCCTCCCAGATCTATCTATTTCCTTTTGACAAACAGTGATTTCATTTTTCTTCCCATCCAGAATTTTTTTTTTCTTTCTCTTTTAAACTGAGCCCAGGCCAACGTGGCAAAAGGCTCTTTGCTCATGTCCTTATTTGTCAAACACGCCATCACCGCGCCCTCACCACCATTCTGGGAACAAGTCCTTGCCTTCCCCAGCTGCAGCCAAAGGGGAACTTCCCAACACAACTCTCCCCCAGCCCAAACACACTCTTTTAAAAATAAATATTTCCTTTTCTTTCCCTTTTTTTTCCCTCTAAAAAAAGGCATTCCAGTTAATAAGAAAAGAGTGTTAATTTCCTTCCCCTTTCCTCCCCACAGCCCTGCTCTGAATCTCAGTATGAAGGATCTAGATGGGAAAACAGAAATTACAAGAAAATGCCAGATCTATCACAAAGGTATTTCATGACCCGCCCTCCTCTAATTTCCATCAGAGCATAAGTCAGATACTAAAGTACCTTTTTGGATCTGATCCTAAGTGGCCAGTTCCACTTTCCAAATAGAGATCCAGAGATAAACAGGTCTATGAAAACTGGGTATTATTATTTTAACTGCTACTCTTAAGCTACAACTTCAACTGTAATAAGCTGTGCAGCTTTCAGCCCTCTGGAAACAGTAACACACAAACTGATAATAAACTAAACATTGACCCTGCTGTCCTCATCAACTTAACACCTAGTATAAAAAGCTTTACCTGGAGCCCCACAGAACACATATTTCATAAGCTGTCATCAGCACTGTGCCATCCAGAGAGAAATTTCTGATGTAAAATGGCTGATTTGACAGAACAGATGAATTTCAAACTCTGGAGGAGAGCTGGAAGGCTTTCACCAGGTCCACAGGGGCCAAACCACCCCAGACAGCAGCCTCAGGTCTGATCAATGCTCAGGAACTGAGCTGCTCCAGCGCTTACATTCAGCAGTGGAGAAATTGAGGCATGGAAATCAAATGGTCTGGCATTGGAGAGCACAGTCAGCCCCTTGGAGCCAAATACAGCACACGTTCATGAGACCCCTGACTTCAGACAACCATGTCCTCACAGCAGAAGGAACACAGTCACCATTCGTTCTGCTCCTTTAGCACAAGAATGACTAGCCTGTCCAGAGTTGTGAAAATTACTGTGTTTGATGCACAAAAGCACTGAGCAGCTTTCCCCAGCACTGTCTGCCCTTTTCCTCCTCTCCTGGGCTTTACAACTTGCATCAGCATGACTTTTGCTGCTCCTGAAAGATAAGGAGGTGATCTTGCAACACAAAACACTGCTGGCTCCAGACTTTAGCCCTGACTTCTTTCTCCTCCTGATCTCCTACAAAAAAATGGAAGGGAAAAGGAAGGGGAATAGGTGACCAGAGAGCACAGATTAAAGGCAGGGAGCTGTGTTTGCTGCATAAGAGTACATTTGGGGTGGTGACAGGCAGGACTGCTCAGGTACACCTGGTAGGCTCACCTTCCTCTGAGCAGGATCCCATGCAAAGGAATCCTGCTCTAACCAAGCTCTTGCTAAAACCCAATACTCAACACAGCTCCAGCCCCATTTTCCCAAAGCCAGAGAGAAAGGGTGTGACAAATAGCAATTCCATGAGCTCAGAGGGAAGAGCTGAGTGGTTCTACCAAGGGGCACATCCTCGTGACAGCCCTGAGTGGCTCAGGGACACTTCTGGAGCCACAGCAAGAGCGAGCTCCTTTCAATAAAAATGCAAGGTCCCCTCCTTGGGTGATCTGGGAAGGGAGAAGCCTGGCCCTGAGGAATCCTGTGAGGCAGCACAACCCCTTCCTGCTATGGTCCTGTGCAGCACCGTGCAGGCAGTGCCCTGCCTTTGCCAGGAGACTGCTGCTCCACGGCTTCCCAGGGTGCTCTGGAAGCTCCCCTGCTCCCACGGGGGCCACTCTTCTCAGGGAGATAAAAGACAGAACAACACTTGCTGGGGAATTACTTCATCCCCCCAAGGCTGGGAAAAGCCATGCTCTGCACTTGGCAGTGTCCCTGACGGCTGCAGCCTTTCCTGGCAAGGGAGAACACGATCCTGCTTAACCCCTTCCTGCCCAAAGGCTGCTCCAACACTGAGCCCATTGCAGGAAAGGCTAAGGCTCTGCCACAGCACCTGAACAACTCACCAGGGGCAAGACATCCCAGTAAGCCCATGAGGGAGGGGAATGTTTTGTTTTTACCAAGGCACAAAGAAGATAAATTGACTCTAGAGTTGGTGAGAGGGTCAGGAACTAAGTCAGGTCCTTTGAATCCTGCTTAATGCCTGCCTGCTGGCCTACTCTCCAAACCCACCACGGACTGCCACAATCTTCCAGGGCCATCGAGGTCAGCCCCATCTCTGCAGAAATGTGGTTCACACAAATCTCAACAGCCTCAAACCTATACCATACTCTCTTTGTTCTCACTACTTCTCACAGAAGGCTCTTCCAGAACTTGTGAGCCTTCAGTGCTTAGAAAATTTCTAAACACCAGCATGAAGGTACTTCTGGCAAGCTCAGCCCCTCCTGTTCCTGCACCAACACCCACACAGAGCTGAAATATGGCCTTATTCCCCGAGTGTATTTCAAATTTGCAACCAGACCCAACCTCAGCCCTCCTTCTGCTCAGCTAACAAGACAAACTCTTCTGATCTCCACTGGGAAGATCAGCTCCTCATTCCTTGACCACACTGACTGCCTTGTCCCTGAAGTCTGAATTCATGTCTCCAGAACACACCTGACCAAACACAAACCTGGCCCTCCAGGCAAACCTGCAATACCTGCACAAAAGTGTTCGTATCTTTCAAAGGTGTTCAGGGTATGTCCAGATCCACTTTGGACATGCCATCATCACCTGATGCATCTCAGAAGTTGCATTTTTATCCTGATAGTCAATCTAGAACATCCAAGCCAGCAAAAAGAGGGTGAAAAGGGTCTCAATTACATCACTGGAGTCTGGGCCAGGGCTTATTTGCTTCACTTAATTTCAGGAATCTAAACAAAGCACTTTCAGGATCAGATTACTGCCCTAAAGTCTCTCCACAGTCCATGGAAGGAGATGGCCATTCCAGAAAACAATTCATTCTGGGAAGGTTTCATTCCCATCCACCATCACAAGGCCATAAGGCAATTAGTCTTCTAATTCAAGCCGGATGGGAAAAATCCTTTAATAGCCCAGCAAGTTTTGAATGGAAATATTCCCTGCTTGGGAAACACAGCTTGCTAAAGCTGACTTGGTTATTCCTGACACATGATCTTTAACCAGAACGTTGCCACTTCATTTTATTATCATTCATTCGTTTCCCCAGTTTCTGGATCGGTTCTGCATGAATGACAAAATCCTTGTCATGTATGTACATGTGATGTAATGTACATGTGATGTAATTTTCTTACCTGCACGTTGTAAGTAATGTCATCCAGAGGGGGTGGGGGGGGAAAGGCACCTTGTGGTGATGTGATGTTCCCAAGGTCATCCACAGGAGGGGGTGGGGGAGGAAGAAAGTCCCCTAGGAGAGAGAATGGGAGAATTTAAACTCAGCAGCATTTCCCCACATCATGATATGGATGATCAGGATGAGCCCTGCAGCTCTGCCCATCGGTTTTGTGGCACAGGACACAACACATTATTCAACCATTAAATGCTCAGCTTCACCCCTCGCTGCTTCAGGAGATGGCTACACGGCTCAGTAGCACTGGCAGATGGCTTAGGGGTGCTCAGACTCCACAGCAAGAGGTGATGCGCCATGAAGCCTGAAGGCACCGACGAGCAGATCCAAGTCACATCTCCAACCTGCCACAGGCAACCACAAAACTTGCACTAATGAACACCCCGTGTCTGTGCCTTGCAACGAATCCTTTCCAATTCACTTCCCTTGTGTGCTGAACTATGCCAGCTTTCCTTGATCCCTATAAAGACAGCATCCAGTGCTGTCCAAAAGCAGGGATTCCCTGCTGCAGAAGACACACACAGGGCTGGAGCTGGAGCCCAGAATCTAGACCAGCCCATCTTCTGCATCCCTGCTGCTGGCAGGCAGCCACACTCTTTGCATCTTCCTCTTCCTGTAGGGACTTCATAGCTTCATGTACAGAACTGCTGGGAAGATCACAGGCTCCTCTCAGTGACAACAGCCATGTGATGGGCCTGGTGCACAAGAATCCACTCCTCTTAACTCAGGATATTTACAAGGGGGTTGATGTACAAAATTTCTAGAATTGAATTTGCTCATGTTAATCTTCCAGAAGTGCTGATGGGAAGACAAAGCATCAAACACTGGCTGTGAAGGCACCCAGCTTAGCACAGAGTCCATCATGGGAGGAGAGATAAGTTCTCCTTGAGAATTTCATGGGATGTGGGACCACAGAGGAAAAACAAAACAAGGACAGAGCATCACCGGCTGCAGGCAGCAGGACACCAGGCTCTGAAAGCACCTCCTAATGGTGGGAAAAGAGCATTTGCCATTAGCACTGGATTTGTCTCCAGGGAAGGCAGCTGCCTGCAATTTGGATGACTTTGGTATGTTTTTATTTCTTCTTATGAAGATTGATGCTGCAAGTAGAGTTGTTTGCTGTTGGCTCTCGTGTGCAGCATCTGGGATGGAAGGTTTCAGATTCATAAAAGTGTGATATTTCACATATATAGGAACTGTTGCTTTTGGAAGGAAATATGAGCTACCTTCTTGACCCTCCAGATCTCCATGCAGCATCACACTGTGTTCAGGCTAGAGGCCCTCAGCACCATCCCTAAATGCCAAGGAGCAGGCTCCACACTGCACAGGAAGGTGCAGAGCCAAACCCCTGTGACCTGCAGCCCTCTGGGCTGCCTGTGCCCAGGTTCAGAGCCCCAGGCTCAGCCCACACCAGGCACAGACCCAGGCACCAGCTGGGCAGCACTGCCAGCACAGCACCTTCATGCTCTCTGCCATGGGAAGCAGATGGGTCTGCAGCTCTGCAAAGTTTTTCTCTTCTATTTTGAATCACTCTGTGAAAGACACAAACTTCCCCTAGGACTTTCAGAGATGTTATTTCCCATTTTCACCAAAGTGAGCATGGATGGGACCCAAAAACCCCTTCTGAATCCCTAAGAAAGTATCATCCTAAATACAGATGCTCAAAGACAGTTCAAAAACAACACACTGAAAACTAATTTAAGACAATCATGTTGCTCCAGTACATAAAATCCCATGAAACCCACTGGCTCATGCTATTATAGAGTTCAGGATTGATTTTTTAAAAAATTATGACCAATAATATCTGCAGTATCCTCCCCTTTGCTCTATAATTAATACAATCTTTTATTTCAAATCATGTGAAATACAATACAAAATAAAAAGAAAAGTAGAAAGATTTTGAAATTAATATTTAAGGGTTTAGTTCTAAAAAATGCTGGGATGTTTGAGTGCTTCAGAAACTTTTCTCCTTTGCTCTGAAAATGACCCTCCAACCAGCCAACATGATTTTGCAAACAAATTCAACTCCAGTGGACACAGACTCCTCAAGATTATGCTTCAGATGATGTTTCTCCAGTTAGTGCTGGCTCCAGTGCCAAAGACTGATCTCCCTGCACAGCACATTAGTCAGACACTCTTGCTTTATTGCAGCCCTTCAAAACACCTACAGAAAACCAAGGTAGAGAATGTGCTGGAGGGAATGAGACAGGGAAAGGGGCAGGTTTTCTGCATAAACAGAAGTCTGAATCTAACAATGACTGTTAGAACAAACATAAACCAAATACCATTTTTGTCCCTTTGGAAGACCCATTCCTCTTGAAAGAAAAAAAAAACATTGGCAAGATTTTTCAGAAAAGAAGCAAAGGACAGAAAAAGAACTCTCTCCTAGAGTTTGGAAGAGAACACTTCTTTGCAGTAGGAGGCAGCTGGCTCCACCACATCCCAGCCCAGCTATGCTGACTCCATCCTGTGTTAGATAAGCTGCTGGCTCCACTCTCCCCACAAGTGGGAAGGTTTGTAGACTGGGAAGCAGAGAGCAGATGCCTGATGAACTGGGAGGACCTTGCAGATGTTTGGCCTTTTCCTGGTCCTCTGTGAACAGATGGACCTTTCTCCTTCACAGCTTTAGTTATTTATTCTGCCACTGTGCTTTCCTCTTTCCCACACACAGCCACAGGACCCAGTGCTGTTCCCATTGCACACATGGGAGAGAATTCCCTTGGATGCAGAAGGGAAAGCTGTCAGTGCATTATTATTATTATTGGCATTGCTGGAAGTCTCCCTCTGGCAGGCAGGGAAGCATGCAAAGACTAAAATCCATGTCCTGAGCAGCATATGGCTCTAGATGATGTGGTGAAGAAACAGGTCTACGTTTGAGGGGGCAAAAGAGGAAAAGGACCTGAAAGCCTGAAAGCTCACATTCCCTTTGAGCACAGTGTCCCTGCAATGCACCTTGGGGACCTTCTCTCAGCCCCAGAGCTTTGCAAGTTAGATTTCACTTACTTAGAGCTGGGCAAGATGTGGGAGGAGGCAGGAAAGTCCATGTCCAGGCAGAGCACATCACTGCCACCCACTGCTGACCACCTCCAGTGTCACAGAGAGAGGTGGGAGCCGTCTGGGGAAGGGACTGTCCCTGGTCTGTCGCCGGCAGCCACAGCACAATGGGGCTCTGGGGTGACCAGTTAACCATGGGCTGGTGGAGGACACATCCCACCCTGAGCACTCACCCTCTCCTCACTGATTTAACCACATTGCCCCTCTGTGAATGAGGGATAAGACAGGCAAAAGGCTCATGAGTATTGATTATTGTTCAGCACCAAGACCAGCTTTTGGTTGACTTTCACCCGACATCAACCTGAACACGCGGATGTACTTCAGGTTATGGGAGGGACTGCCCTGAGTTCTGTCAAGAAGAGACATCAAGGCACCTCTAGAAAGCAGTTGGTACTTCCAGGCAGGTGCCCATGGAGGCAGCCTGGGCCAGGTATGTTTGGAGGTAGGAAATCACACCGTGACACAGCCTGACTTCAGCTCATACAATGAGAAATCTCTACCTGTTACTGTATGTCTGAGAAGAGAAAATAAACATTCCTTGTTGCACCAGCTACTTGTTCCCTCCTGGTACAGCTGTGAAGACCGTGAGTCAGCCTACGAAGGGGCTGTGCAGTGAGACACATCCCAGCTTGGTTATGTCAGATAGGGCAGCGCAGCCTGCTGTGAAACCACAGCTCTGAGCTCTTCCCTCGGCACCCGCGCAGCTCCTGCACCGGAGCATCACCCGCTGCAGCCACCAGACACAGCACTGCCAGCCTGGCAATGGCCCACCCCGACCAGTGTAACACTTGGATTCTGTAAATACAGGTAGTTAGGCAGAAGCTAGGTGAGTCCATCATGGTTATGTTGGGAAGCAATAGCAGAGCCATAAGCAGAAGCGATGCCTCCCAGGCCCCAGACTGGCTTTGACTGAATCTGTGCCATTGCAGATGCACTTGCAAGGTGTTACCCCGCTCTGCCCCAAAATTTCCCCTCTTACACTTTCCAAGGAGCTTTAAACATTTAATTATTAGGCTTTTAAGTATACCAATATAAAATTGTTCAAAGCCCTAAGAGACACCTACATCAGCCCAAACCTTTCAGGCTGAATAGAAACTCATAAAATTTTTGCCACTGGCTGCCTGATGCCTTCTGGGTACAAGTACGAGCTGAGAAAAACATCCCGCCTCATGCACCAAACAGTGTTCTCACTTACAGTCTAACCTTTAAAATTTTAAGTGCACTTCATTTTTTGCTGGATCAGGCTCATGTCTCAAGTCTTTGTTTTCAGGAGCTATATCTGCCAGCCAACAAATGAATTGTAGCACAGTAATCACCTCCTCCCTTTGACAGACACAGTCGTTTAGAAATGAAGATTTGCAGCTCTGAAACTTCTAGACTTGGAGAAAGTCTCACATGTTCAGTAAAAGAGACTCTTCGGGGGAAGAACACAGAGAAACACAAAAAAAGCAAACCACCCTATTTTTCACTGAAACAATAAGTTAATGAAACCTTTTAAAGAAAAAAACTGGGCGTACATTGGTCTTCCCCCGGCTGACATCTGAGGACTATATGTCAGAGGCTGATTTCAATTCTCTCCTTCCAAGCAAAAATAACACTTTCTGATTGTCATCTCAATAATTACTGATTCTAAAGCTGGTTCAGAATCAGTTTGAATCATCTGAGAAACACAGTTCAGCCCTAACTCAGAGACCAGACTAAGGACAGTGATGGAGCAAACCCCCACTGCTGTGTTTCCACTCTGATCCAGACAGACTCCATTTGCCAAAGTACTGAGCAGAGAGACGCACTGCTTGGTCAAGTATTTACCTTCTACTGCAGGAAGCCAGAGCTTTCTACACTGAAACAATTAAGATTTACCCCTAAACCTTAACTCATTGAGCACTAGGCTAAAATCCTGTTGACTGAGGCTACCATGAACCTGTATTCCACAGTGACCACTGCAGAAGCCTGCAGAATATCTCACTATTATTCCATGGTCTGGGAAACTTCCTACTGCAAAGTGGCACCTTAGGAAACTCCCTACTGCAAAGGATTTTTATAGAAAACTTCAGCTGGTTGTGACCTGGTGCCTCCTAGGTGTGAACATACCTCTTACTAAGTTTCCCAAAGTGAAGATTTTCCTGTAGGATCTGCACTTAACACACATCACTAGGCAAGGAAAGCACACAATTAAAATCATGTTTTGGCCACAACCATGTTGTGAGGAGCCAGTGACACCACGTCAGCACAGGGGAAACGGTTGCATGATGACACACCAGCTCCATAAACCACCTAAATATACCACATTGGCCTGTGATGCCTAAAATAAAGCAGCTCCAACAACCCAAAGCACTGTCTAATTTACCTCTCTTACCAATCACTAATCCTACCATTTGAACTACTTGTGCTAATCAGCTACTGTATTAATAAGCATGAGGAAGAAAAAAAAAACCCATGCTGGCTAATTTCATCCTCAGCATTTAAAAAGGGAATACTGAGTCTGTCAGGTAGTTGCACTGAAAATTTACTTCACCACCTGCTAGCTGAAATATTGTTTTTATGGATTTATATTGTATTAAAAGGTCACTGGCTGTTTAAGTCTTAAACAGTTTTAATCATTCTAAAAGTCTCTTAACAGTTAGAAAAGGAAGCTCAGAACAAACAGCAGCAGGGATTCTAATTAAAAGGGCCAATTCATCTAATTTTATTTGGGGTTAATTATTCAGGATTCACTCTCTGATGTGTAAGGAATAGCAATTAGTAATTTTAGTGATTTGAGGAACATTGGAGGTGTAATCAGTTAAAATGAGTGAGTGTTTACAACACAAGATGTTGAATTAGTTTCTCCCAGCTGGAGAACAGGAACATTAGTCCCCTACAGTTCAGGACTATGAATCGCAGTCCTGCTTAAAATATTCTCTTCAAATTAAAAAAAAAAAAGAAAAAAACAAACCCCACCGCACGCCAACAATCATCTGGTAATTTTGTTTACTGGATGGAAAGTCAATAGGAAGCGTGTACCATGGCAGTGTATGCATCCTGCATCCTCACCTCCACCTTCACCCTGCCATCCAACTGCTTAAACCCCTGGGATTCACTGGAAACAATTCCCAGCAATTTTCCTATCTGCACAACTCCAGTCAGACAACCACCCTCTTGCCATGCTGCCTTTCACCACAACTGGCTGAGATAATGGGAGAAGCAGCCTGTGAAACTTTGAAATGTTAATTAACCTCCATGGTTAAATATACAGAGGAAAAATGACCGTGTGATTAACTTAAAACCTCTAGGTACAATTCCTCTTGCAAATCCAAATCCAAAATAGCTCAGCTGGAATCGCTCTGGACTTCTTCCAGTGTTACTAGAGCCAGAACAAGGTACTAAAGCTTTCAGGAGAAGCAGATGAGACTCTGGTGGGCACAAAGGAACCACGTGGGAGAGTGCCAGCGCTGGCTGCTTTGACGTTTGGGTCTGAGCTGAGGCAGCAGCTCAAAAGGCATTTTTTACCCCCTCTCAAGAGGCAACTGGGTTTTACCACCATTCAGGCATAGCCAGTGGGACTGGAGCAGGACCCCTTGTTAAAAGGAGTTGCACTGGCACACCACACCAGGCTCACTGCAAGTGATGGAGCTTTTAATGAGCAACTTAATTTAGTACAAACAGATGCTGTCTTTAGTGTCCTGTACACAGACCCTTCACTCCAGCTCTGGTCACCAGCCTGGGAAATCCCCTCCACCCTCAGAACTCACTGACCTCCCTCTCAAAACACCCCAAAAGGTAGTAATTAGCACAACGGTAGGAAACAAGGGTTCAGTTCCCCAAATTATGCAAAAACTCAGCTGCTGCATCACAGTGGATGCTCCTCACTGTCAAAACAATGTTTTTTTTGATGATTCAGCTGGCAGCTGTAAACACCAAGTGCCATCCTTCCTAGCAAATCTCAGCCAATGCTCCTGCAGCCCCAGTGGTTGCATAGGTGGGCAGGCAGGTACAACCCTGCAGGTGCTGAATTGTCCTCCCACATGCACATCAGCTGAGCTTCCTACACATCAGGCTTACAACACACCAAGCACAAAGCCATTGACAGAAGGCTGCATTTTGATCCTTAGCTTATTTTTCCATGTAACTGTGGGGCAGAGCATTCCATCTAATGCCCCACACCAACCTCTCTGCCACAGATGTGACTTAGAGAAAATACAACAGTCCTTTACTAAAGCTTAGTGAAGGACTAAAGTTGAACTGATGCAAGGAACAGTCTATGGAACTTTGAAACTTCAGTAAAAATTTTTGCTAAAATAGAAGGTGGAAGAAGAACCATAAGATTTAACAAAAAAGCTCTGAGCACTCTTCCCTGTCATAGACTTCTTTTAGGATGTTGAGGATGTCACTTAACCCCACTGTGCCTCTGTCCACCAGCATGAAAAGCTTTCCTTTGCCTTCTCTACAGTGCTTATTTGTAGCAGTGAGCATAAAGTTCATTTTATTTGTGCAGCAATTAGTACAACGAGATCTCACTTTCAGCTGCAGCTGCTCAGATCCAAGAATGGGGACAAAAGTAGTTCTGAATGATTTTTATTTTTTTTTAATGACAGAAACCAGCCTGCTAAGGGGGAGAGACTTCCACGCAAAGAAGTGAAAATCAGGGCATCTAAGTCAGAAGAGCAAACCCTGTCCTGGAGAGGAAACAGGCTGCATTCCCACGTACCATCCTTCTCCTCTGAGAGTGACGGGTCCGTGAAACAACTCAACGAGGGAAACATCGCCTCACTCAGAACAAAACTGGAACAGGTTATCTATTTGTTTATTAGATTATGGTGTTGAACTCATTTGTTCATTGCTAAAAGCTTCTGACAAGAGTTGACATATGCATTAATTTACTAAAGAGGGCTGTTGTGAAGGAGTTGAAAAAAATGAGCTATGCCACTGGATTAGGACCTCATTTTCCCTGGCTGCTGTAGCAAAGCACAGTGAAAGTGAGCCTGTTTATTTGGTCAGCCTTTTCCCCTGAGGCAGCAGACAGGGAAGATGACGACCATATCCTTTGGACACAACCTATCTTATCTCCAACCAAGCCCTCTCTTTCCCTAGTGATGAAATATAAAACACTGCACAGATCACAAAAAAACCCCATCTCTCAGAGCTCTTCACTGCCAAGGGACTTCCTCAAGTTTTTTTGCAGCCAACAGTTTTAAGCAATATTGGATTTATCTTTGCCTATGCCTGTTTTTGTATTGTTTTCCCATTCTGGGGGCGAGTTGCAATCTGAGCAGTCAGAGGAAACCCATGAGCTGCAGCCTTGGCTTGAGCCTCAGAGTCAGCAGTGGCCTGTGCTGCAGAACATCTGGATCCATTCTCTTTGTCCAGCATGCAAAGCACAGGGACAACAAAACCCACTGTCATAAGCAGACCACCCCTGCAGGAGGAGGGGGTCAACCTTCAAGGTGTTCTCTTCACTGAGTCTTCTGCTCCTGGTTTGAGAGACCAGAGCAAAAGCACCAAGTGGGAAATGCAAGTACAGTGCTCAGATGAGCTGATCAAACAAATCCCCAGGGACTGGTTTTCAAACTGGGTCATTCAGTTCCTCCCACCCTCTTTGCCACCCCTCCCTATGTCACACTTACAAACATCCAAACTTGGAAGATGAAAGCAAAATGTGTCTTCATCAGACATATCTCAGTTCACTGTTTACACCAACACAAACAGCACCGGCTTTCTTCCTTCCACAGCAGTTAGTCAGTGCTACTGGGGAGCAGAAAAGCATCTAGATTTTCCTTCTGCTAGAAAACTAATTGCCTTCTAAATCACCGGTGCAACAATTGAATAGTAAATTACATTCTTAATCCCTGAAGATAATTTATGATAAAATTAAATGTTGGATACATTGATTTCACCTCTATCGTGTTTTTCAAAATAAATAGCTAATGTTCCATATCCAAATTTTAGTGATGGACTTGGCAGTGTTAGGTTAATGGCTGGACTCAATGATCTTAAAGATCTTTTCCAAACTAAACAATTCTATGATTCTACCTCCACATACAAATGTATATAAATATATATTTATATGGAGTGGTGGTGGTTTGGTTCCTTTTGCTGGTACCTGCTAGGAATGTCCCATGTGATCAGGCTAGAACACAGAACAAAAACAGAATTAAAATGAAAACAAGAAAGGAGAGTTGTATCTTTCCCTGGGTAGGAGGTGGTGCTACCAGGAGGTACTCTACATCCTCTCTACTATACTTCCTGATAACAGAGAAAGTAGAGGAGAAAAACGATGCAGGCTTTCTCCTCTTTGAGATGAATTGTACCCTAAAACACTGATTCACAAGCTTTCTGTACCGAAGACCATTTTCCAACACACCAAAGTTACTATACACATTTATAAACGCAGTTATTGCCACATTGTGAGTAGAAATGCTTTAAAATTTACACTTTTGCCCAATTCAACAAAGCAACTGGTTAGGAAAAAACATGCTAAACTGACTTTTTAGACAAGTAACTACATGTATTTTTCCATATTCCACAAAACCTCCTACCAAGAACCACCCCACTCTTCTCCTTAGCGGTCAGAGCACTGTGGTGGGGAAAACAATCGAGAGCATTTCCAACCAGGATCACCTTAAAGCGGGCAAGGAAGAGGTGAGTAATAGAGGTACAAAGAGGATTTCCCAAGGATGAGAATCATATTCCCATTCAGGACACTGATGGTAACAGAATTCACTCCCTAGAGCGACCCAGGCAGACTTCCTCTGCTCAGAATACAAGCAGGGATAAACTGTGGCAGTGTGGTGCTTGTGCTGGTTTTGGGGGAAACGTGGCTCCCCCCTTGCACTCCCAGCAGGAATGGCCATGACACTGCAGTTACCCAAGCACACACTCTAATCCTCTGACCATTCTGAGAAAGCAGTCAGTCAAAACAGCAGTTTTACTGTAACTCTGCTCAGCATATGGTGCCTCCCTTCCAGAGAAAAAGTACTGGGGCCTGGCACCAGCCCAGAGCAACTGAGAGGGTGCCCTTGCCATAAAACACACCACACCAAAAGCAGGGTCAGCTACTTGGTGTAGAGAAATCTGGGTGAGATCGCTTCCAGCCTGAATTAAAACTTCTCTATTTAACCAACAGAAAACAAATTACTGAAATATTTGTGGATATTGTTAAAAGGAATAATGCGGAAGAAAATTAAAATCCTCTGCTAAGATTGTGGTTTTGTTTGAAAGCCAGAGATTTTATTCTTAAAATAAAATGCTGTGGAAAAAAAAAAATGGTAACAAATTGTAGTAACGTATTGCTACAGTTTCTAGGCTGGACTTTGGAAATCTTCAGTCTGAAATTTGGTTTCCCTCAGAACTGCTATTCGGACAATTTTAGTTAAAGAAAAAAATAAATTCAGCTAGGTGGGGAAGCTCTCTTGATTTTCTTTTGTTCTAACTTCTTTTCCAGCTTTGCTGCAGGAGAGTGCAAATCTATCCTTTTCAGATTAATGATTGATCTTCATTCTAAATCCCCACTCCAATATTAATAACCTTTCAGAAAACAATTAAAATGGATATATTGCTTGAGTGTGTGCTCAGGGAGGAAGAGAAGAGGATAAATCTTCTCTGATGACAAAAGCCTCTGTCATAGCTGGAGGGCTGCTGCTGCCTGTGGTGATGGACAATGGTTACCCACTGTCACATACACATCTCCTCGAGCTGCCACAAGCACGTGCCTGGAGCAGTGAGGGGGAAGGAGAGAGTGCTTAGCAGCACAGCAGAAGAGGTGATGGTCCCTCTCACCGCCTAACAAGAACTCCTTCATCAGGGAGCTGCAAACAGCAAGCCTTTTGCTCCCTCAGACAGAAGATGATGCAGGAGCAATGACTTCCAAGTTGACATTATCAGCAAGTGCAAACAGCCAGAGAGACACCAGGCAGGTTCATTGCTTGGAAATTATTTTAACGCACAGAAATGCCCGGTGTGCTGAGGCTTTACGATGAATCACGAAGCCTACGTCATTCAGAGCTGCTTATCCGCTTCCAGAATTTTCTAGCCAACATCTCTACCTTCTTCATGGATCACAGCAAAGACAGAAGTGTCTCCCCCACAGCCTAAGTGGTGCCCTGGAGCTGAGGACTACAACCACTCCTTTGTCTTTTTCCAGTCCCAAGGGAAGCAATGGGAAGGTCGTGGTGCTGTTTGCCAATGTGGTGTTTTTACAGCGTAACAAGGGGAAAGCACTGCCCTGCCAAGGGTGCACACAGAGATATTTAAGGATGCTGAGTTTTCTTAGAGGATGGTCAGAGGGCTGGGAACACCCTTCTGGGGAAGACAGGCTTAGTTGTTCAGCCTGGAGAAGGCTCTGGGGAGAGCTCAGAACACCTCACAGTGTGAAAGGAGGCCAACAGGAAATCTGGGGAGGGACTTTTCACAGGGGCATGCAGTGGTGGGACAAGGGGGAATGGCTTTAAACTGAAATAGAGTATGTTTACATTCAATATATGGAAGAAATTCTTTACTGAGAGGCACTGGCACAACTAGCCTAGAGAGTTTTTAGACTCCCCACCCCTGGAAGTGCTCCAGGACAGGTTGGATGGGGCTTTGAGCAACCTGGTCTAGAGAAAAATGTCCTTGCTTATGGCAGAGGATGTGGAATGAGATGATCTTTAAGATCCCTTCCAACCCAAACCAGCTGATGATTCTGTAATATGGTTCTGTGACCACCTTCAGCATAGCAGGACAAACTTGAGTCACGGCCTGAGCACTCTCCTAGAGAAGAGCAGAAACACCCTCCTTTGGCTGTTACATGAAACCCAACAGAAGCAGGTTTTAAAAACTCACACTGCAATTTTGTAATGCATGACTTGCTGCACGCAGTCATCCAAGGTGACTGCTTTATGCAAAAGCAAAGCTCATTCCTAGAGGATTTAAACAATGACAGTCAAGATCTCCCTGATGAAAGACACTCAAGTGAGTAACAATTTTATTTAAAGAGAAAACATGGTATTGTCAGGCACCTGGGCTGTCAAGAAAACAAGAAGCAATTGAGAATGCATCTGAGAATGTTCTGAAATTTGACACTATTTATATTTCTATACAAAGGCCAAACTTTAGATTTAAAAATACAGGCATAACCTGCATTTAAAATCCAGTAACACATCTGGGCAAAACCTAAATGTGGATGTTGATGATCTTTTAAAGGATAGGATTCTCTGCTTTCACAAGACTATGAGATTTACTCTGTATCTTTATCAGGGGACACATATCACATCATGTCATGGTGATTAGCATCCTGACTAATTAATATCTTTAATTCCACTGGATTTAAAAGGCTAATTTGAGAGACACTCATACAAAAGACCAAGGCTGGAGCTGATCACAAGCACAGAATGGGACAGTGACTGCAGCATTGATATCTGCTCCCCTTATTCTTCAAAATGTTGCAGCTAAAATCATCTAGCCAAGAGAGGTAAACAAAGGTGTGTGTCAGGTCAGCCAGCAAAACCTTTCAAGGCTCCACAGTCATCATGAGAAAGCAAATAAAACCTACTTTGGCTCTCATTTACTATATATTTAACATTTGCAAGAGAAAAATCAGATGACTGCTTAAAGCTTGGGATGATGCACGCCATATTCAAGCTACTCTTGAGCTTGAAATGTTTAATGTTTTATGTGGTTTGGAAATGGTTTAAATTCCCTGATGAATTTTTCATGGCCATACACAATTTAGCCTTTATCAAAAAAAAAAATCCCCTTCAATTATGTACTCTGCAGAAATTCTTTGCAAGGATTCTAGACACTTTTTCTCCCCCCTTTTTTTTGTTTACTGTTTTCAGTTTGCTAAGGTCTGTATAAAATACCCTCACTTGGATATGCCAACTGAAGTTATCTGCACTTCACCCTTTGTGCTACTTACAGAAAATCAACTCCACTTTCTCCCCCTCTTTCTCTCCATGACTTTATCTTAGCTGTGGAGAACGGGAAGAGAGAAGAGCACTGGGGTGAGGCTAAAAAGTTGCAAACCTCGGGATGGAACCCAGCTTTTTGCCGTGATGCACCGTGGGCAGCTGTAACTCAGCGGCAGCCGTGGAGCAAAGCCGGGAGAGGGGCATCCTCTGGGCAGCAGAGCTGGCAGCAGGCACGTCACTCCCAGCGCAGGAGATGCGGCAGGAAAACAAACCTAATTAGAGCACTGCCGTGTGCCAGCTATTCTTGGAGGCAGAACAGCCCCTCAGGAGCTGCTGCAGGAGAGCAAAGCGAGGACAGCCCTTGGACCACTCCAGCCCACGTCAGAGGCATCCCCAGGAACACAGAGCCATGCTCCCCTGCTCTGTCCTGCCCTGCAGCCCAGGCTGAGGATTCCAAGCCACTGCTGCTTTTGTCTCTGAACACCTTTGTTAGGCTGAGCACTCATCCCCCAAGGTTCCGGGAATATTAACACAAGCCACCCACAAATATTATTTTAAAGAAGTGATTCCCAGAGCCCTCCTATTTTTGGAGAAGCATCTTAAAAAAGCTTCCCTAATATACTGGAACAGGCCCCATATTATCTCTTCATGAAAGGAATCCAACTTCTACGCTTCTAAATTCACTGGTAAGCAGTTCAGACTTCCTTTTATATTGTAGAATTTCCTTCCCATAAGACGACAGATATATTGCCTCAGGGGAGAAACAGCTTTATGAAGAGGAAGCTCCGTGTGCCAGAATTGTTCTCTTCCATTATCTGCAACATCCCTTCTCCCTCCCATTGTTTTAATAAAGTTGGTCACCAGAAGAACCTGCAGCAAAAATGCCAATACTCTCAGCACAGTATCTACCTGCCAAGAGCCCCAAAGCACATCTGCTCTTCTGCTGCCTTCTTGATGCTCAGAAAAACTGTTTGCTATGCATGCCACATATGCAGTGCTGATAGAAATGTGACTTTGCTAACAGACTTACTTTTGGCTGTTCCCACCAGAAAAACGTTTGAGGAATGGTTGGCTCACCAGTAATCCCCCACCTACACGTATTTTTGTAGCATTTCATTGAATAGAAGGATGAAAAGGAAAAAAAATCCAAACAAACAAACAAACACACAGAGAGAGGGAAAACATTCAGTGGCAATCAGCATTACAGGGAAGGAAAAAAAAAATTAAAAATCTGCTGTCTGATGTTCCTGCATGTGATCCAGAGAAACATTCCCCTCCTGCAAACACGTGCTTGCATGCAGCAGGGGCTCAGTTGCACTCTTAAGTTCAAGTGCATTCTTAAATGCTATGTCCCACGGGCCTTCACAAAGCATGTATCAAATTAGGCATTTGCTGGAATGCTTTGCTAAGCAAAAGGATCAGTTCACGTACTTTCCCCAAAGATTCTGCTGAAATGAGGCTAAATGGTTGCAGCAGTAGCTCTCAGGAGATCCCCAATTCTTCCCTGAAGCATTCATTTGCTAGGATTTTCCTCTCGTACATTCAGCTTTGGGGAATCACTATGGGAAACTGGGAGCAGGGAATTCTCAGTGTTAGAAATGACAGTGTTGCCCAGGGTAGCTAAAGTAACCACAAATCCCTCCCCACTGATTCAGATCCCATTAAAAAACTCCTCTAGAGGGTATAATCTCCCCAAATTTAAGTGGAGGGAAATCCAGGGTTCCCTCAAACCAGAATCCACTTTATTTGAAACAAAAGGCATCTGCTCTCAGGAGGACCGGAGTTGCTAAAAATAAGCAAATATTCCCAGTGTTTCTGCACTCCTCTCCCTGAAGTGAAATGATCAAGAGGATTAATTTTAGAGTATGTACAGTTTTTATGTGAAAAAACCCAAGCTGCATCTTAGCTTTTAAGCGAAGACCAGATGGAAAGTCTATCATTAGAAATGCCAAAGGGAGAATACACTCAAAGTTCACTTCAGGATGGAAAGGTCATTTCTAGTCATCCTTGTTTTAAATGTTCTCAAAAGCACTCAAGCTTTTTGTAATAAGATGGCTTTCTTTTAGTTTATCAACTTGATTTCCTTCAAAATAAAATATAAAAAGATCTCCAAAACAAAACAAAAATCACCAAACAATAAAAGACAGAAACTTTAAAGGCAGGCGCCAGCTCTCATTTTTTTCCTCTCCAGAGCAAAAGAGTCATTAAATTTTTAATGAATTACTGTTTAGTTGACAAGAAATGCCACAAAAATGACCTGCTGATTTCACCCAGGGGTGTTTACTTAGAGCTTCACAAGGAGATTCATGAGATGACAGGCAACAGACGATGTGTCAATGGAGCCTCAGAGGCAACACTTCATTCATCAGGTACCAATGTCGATGAAGAACATGCCAAGATGATGAGAAATGGATGAGGTTTCTCCACTATGTTCAAAGTAGCATCTCAAGCCCCCAGGGAAGGCCATGTGCCATACAAATCCACCAGCCCACCTGCACTGAAAGCATCACACTCCTAGTCCTATGATCTGAGCAGTTCAGTAAGGACCCCCTTTGGGCTTAAGGCACCTTCTTAACCTTACTAGCACACAGGATGGCTCAGAAGTGACAGAATTGTGATCAGTGACATTCACTGGAGGCACCAGGCTGACCTGAAGATAATGCAGTTATCCACTCCAGTCGCTAGCTCATAGGAGAGCTACAAACACACAGCTCCCACTGAGATTCCAGCAGTCCCTCATCTCCACATGCCAGCCAACCATGAAACAAGCCCCCTGCCCATGGAGATCAGCCCACAGCTGAGGCACAGAATGTGAACAAGCCCCCTGGGACACTGCTTCCAAATCTTAACAAGAAAATATTTAATTAAAAAAACCTCCATTCTCCTGTTTTCCAACAAATACTTAAAAAGTACCTCGATATGGCAATATAAAATTGACATTTTCACAGTAAACATATTTGTGTCCCTGTACAGATTATTCCCAATAAAAACTGGAGCTACTGGCTAAAGCTAGAAGTTTTTTTCTTTTCCTTGCAGGCTGTGCCTTTTCTCAGCTCTAGTGGGCCACCCCTGATAAGAAGTGTCTGGCTTCAGGTCTTCCTCTATACAAACCCTCTCAGAGGAGACATCTGGGCTGTGCAAGCATCAGGGGGAAATGTGCCCTGCGGTACCACTGAATGAGGGACAACCAAACAAAACCAAGATTCCATTCTCAAACAGCATGCTAAAGCACTGGGAGCAGCAAACAAATGCTTTGTTGTTTCTTGGCCACTTGCAAATGGTGATTATTCCATATGAAATAATTAACAATCAAGGACAGAATCCTCCAAGCTCTCTTTAGAAATCTTTTCAAAGCACACCCTCATTTTAATCGTTTACCGTTTGCAATAAAAAAGGAAAAACAAGGAGGCAAGAAATCTGACACAATCAAACCTTCCCTAGTTCCCACAAATAGACATTCACTGCCTTCCAACAGTCTTGACTAATCATTTTAATAAGTAGTGAAAAGATTTCACAATTAAATGTTTAGAGAAATAAGATGCATCTTCCTGCTCCTTCTGATGCCTCATGAGTTTTCCAGCTCCTCTCATAAAGAGTTTTCATTACTCCAGGCATGACGGAGCCAGAACTGCTACAAGAGAAAGCTCTGATTTCAGCTTCATCTCAGTCACTGTCCAAGTGCCCAGAAACTTCTTCACAGCTCTTGGATCACAGGGAAAAAAAAGCCAAAAAAAAAAACCAAAAAAAGGGGAGTTTGAGTTGTACAATCAGAACCACATTTGCTGCACAGGTTTGACAGAAAAAAACCCTGTGGACTTAGTGTAAACTAAGCATATTTGGTCAAGTAACAGTAGACAAAACAGACAGGGAGCCTTACAATGCCCTTCCTGCAGCCCCACATTTGTGGTGACAACTGCACTTTGCTCTGATGAGGTGACCTTTAGGCCCTGACATTTAGGTCCAGATTCTCCAACTTGTGTCACCTCCGCCTCCAGTTTCACAGGTCGAATTCACAACACTTTAAATAGTTGGCAACATTCATTAAATACGAGCCCATGTCTTGCCCAACAAAGTCTTAAAATGGAATATTCCTGCTCCACAGTCCCATGCCATGCTGGACGGTCAACTTACACGAGGTACTGGATGTGCCATATCTCTTTGGAAAATCAACATACCAAGCGAAAGCTCATCTCCCAGAATAGTCACCCTGCTACTTTATTTCTCTTTTATTTGTTTCCCTACTGCAGTTACAGAACACATTCTCACTGAGGCAAAAGGGATCATTAGCCAGAGCACTTTTGGATGCAAAGAGGCAGTGCTAAATGTGCACCAGAAACAGGAATATTATATTGGTCTTCCCAAATCAGAAGGCATAAAAAGGCAAATGGGCCCTCCATCAGGTTGTCTCCATGACCTCAGGAAAACACCGTATACCCAGAATGGAATCCTGGTGATTCTTGTTTAAAAAGTCCAACTCTGACTGCAAGGAAATATCTCAGCTGTGGTCACACATCACATCCCTTGTGTTGGATTAGCTGCTAAATTTAAAGTATTTTCTGGCTATCCAATCAGAATGATTTACTGGCATGGAGGAATGTTTTAGGTGTCATGAGTTTTCAGATTCAGCCAAACCAATCACTTCTGCACCTAAGTCTGAAAGACTCTTGACCCTAATGAGGGATGTAAACAATCAAACAAAACCTAGAGATCTGCAGCTGGAGATCCACCAGCTCAACCCCCTCCTGCTGCCACAAGGTCACCTCTCCCTCCTGAGGACCTGTGTCCCATTTTTACACACACACCGGCTGAGCGCCTGATGCACCAAGAGAAGTCGGTCAAGTATTCTCCTGTTACAAACCCAACTGAAATTTCGGCTGTAGAAAAAGGTTACAGTGTCAGACTCTGCAGGATCACTGTTGGCAGGGATGGGTTAACAAGAAGAGATCAATTATTAATTTAATTCAAATCTAAGGCATTGAATGGACTAAGCAGAAGATGAGGAAGATACTGCAATACTTCCTGCATTATCTGGTACGACTGCATGGTAGCCCATCCATGCTGACACCAGAGGAGATGCAGACCAGCTGTGATTTTACCCAACTCACACTTCCCTCATGAGTAGCCTCTTGTTTTTATAAATTGATTTTTACGTAAGACAGCTGTGTCAGACCTGAGCTCCCAGTGTAATTTTCCCTCTATGCCTGCAGAATTAATTCAGTCAGCCAGGTTCTATTTCTCCTTGGGCACCACACAAAGAATTACAAATGGCTCTATTTGTGCCCAGCTGGTACAAAAGTGATGTCAAAAGCGTATCGGGAAGGAAGAAAGGACCCAAATACAAAAGCAAGGTCTGTGAGATAATCTTGGTCCCAGGACAGTGAGATATGGCAATTAGGAACATCTCATCTATCTGTCAGTTGGGGTCATTCAATGAGCTTGTTAATGAGAGAAAAGGTGGCACCTCAAAATACCAATTACAACTTTCCAGACTCAAACTGTGCTTCAGCCTCTTCTGCCCCCTGTGCCATTGTCTCTAACATGACAGGAAGGTCAGAATGAGCAACAGGAATCCAGTCTTCAAGAAGGATCCCAATTGTGCTGCAGATTAACAACCAATTAGCAGTTTTGCAGAAGTTGTGTGCTCTGGCTGGGGGGCTGCCAGGCTGTGCTGAGGAAGTGCATGGTGTTGACTTCCCAAACTGAGTCACTTCTGTAAGCCCTGGGATGGTATTTATAGAGTTGGGGGAAAATTTCCAGGAAACATCACTTACTGGTACTCATAAAAATAGCAAGGAAAGTCTTCAATTACTAAACTTTTAAGGAAGATAGTCTTTCTTCTTTATGACAAGACAGCAAAGCAGCAGCCTCTATGATTTTCTTGGAAGAAGTCACAATTAATAGTGATCCTTATCTCACTTTTCTTTGAGAGTAGTAGATGTTTCTCCTCAGATATTCATTCAGTACAGCTGCAAGGTTGGGGTTTTTCTCCTCTCTTCTCCAGATTACTTCCAGGATAAGATGTTGAAGTCATCCTTGTCTCCAAAGACTTTAGCAAGACTTGAATGAACCCAGGTACCAACAACAACTCAACCACAGCAGTCCAGATCAGCCTGAACCTTTTACCCAACTGTCCAGGATGCCCAGGGGGAATGGCTGTACCCTTCAGCAAACCACATAAATCTGCAATGATAGTCAAACTATCACCTGCCGAGGTGAGCTGGTCCCCTTGAACAATCTGGACGTGCCCTGGTATCACACAGCAGACAAAAGCACAGGAAGGGCACAGACCAGTAGCTGGAGCAGTGCCTGTTCCCCTCCACATAGTGCCCCTACCTCTCCTCAAAGCCAGGGACTAAGGCAGGCTTTCAGAAACATTTTGTCCCTGCAATAGTTTTAAGGATGCAACCACAAATTTGGGCACTCTCAACCATTTTAGAGTATTTCCCTTTCCTTCCATTAAACACATGCAGATTTATGCTGTTGCTTAGCGAGGGTGGGCAGACCATGCCAGGCTTGGTCCCCTTCCCTAAGCAGCCAGCATACCCCACTGGGGAGAATGCAGACTAGCTGACCACAGAAGCGCAACTTTTGGAATGAAAAAGAAATTTTTTGAAGTGTAAGATACAAGCACACAAACTTGTCCCCATCCCATACACAAACCGCAAATGCTTTCATTTATTACTATGACTTCCAGACTGCTCCTGCCACTGCCCTCCCTCTGAGACCTGGGGCCAACATCGGCCAAATCGTCTTTGAGAAGGTCTCAGAGATGTTTCTTACACAAACCAGTAGCTTAAATGAAGACAAAAAACCCAAGATGATGAGGAAAAGGCTCCTGGGTACCTGCTCTGCCTGGCCTCTCAGCCAGGCTCTCCCGGCACGGCCACTGGGAGGGCAGGTCAGGTCCAGCTCTCTGCCAAGCTATCAATCATCACAGCACATGGTTTGTGACACTCATGAGACACGACACCCTGTGCAATGCAATGGAGACCCAACAAGTTTGTTTTGCACATGCCACTGCAGCGTTGGCAGATACAGCAACGTGCTTTGGCTCGCACTGACACGGGAAGCATTCAAAGCACTCGTGCAGAGATAAGAGGCTCCCCTCGTCTCCTGCCTGAGACACACTGACCTCCCCTACCTCCCTTCTCCTTGGCATCGTCAAAAATACAAAAATCTGTCCCTTATGTTTTCAAAATGTCTGTTTCACAGGGTTCTCCCCCGCCTTTTTTTTTTTTTTTCATAAGGTCAATTAAAAATAAAAGTTTACCAGAAAGACAACAAGGAAAAAAAAAAAAGTGTCTGATACCACTGGACCCAGCCTGTAAGGATCTCACACATAAAAGAATTATGTCCCTGAGCACTTTCCAACAGACTTTCAGAAAATTTCATCTTTCTACTTCCCTGGCTGGATAGTCTGTTTGAGTAATTTTCTCTTTCTCCTGGGGCTGGTTGCTAAGAGACAGGCTATTACTTCTCCCTCTCTTATGACCCGATTACTGTGATCAGCAAAGACAGCGTGCAGACAACAGCCTGACACGGCTCATACAAGAACATCGGGCTCGTTACAAAATGATGGACTGTATTAACACTCGGCAGCCCCTTCGCTCGCCATGGCCTTTGGAGAGTCTCCAGGCACAACTGGGGGCTTTTACTTCCCCAGCTTCTGAAGTGCACGTTCAAACATTTTAAATCACAGGACTGGGAAGGGAGAAGAATGGACTTTTACCTCCTGTGCTTCACTGTCTGACAGCCAGAACGGTGTTAATGGATCCTCACTGAGCAACCTTCCTTTTCTTACCCTTCCCAAGAAGTGCCCTAGGAACTATGATTATTCCTTTTCATACTCTTGAAAAATAAACTTCGCAAATAGACAGCAGAGTTTGGGTCAGAACATTCCCTTGAAGGGTCTGACAGCACGTTGTAAAGCTGATCATGGCACTTGAGAGGCTAAGAGGTGACCTGGTCCTGCAAAGAGCTGAGATGGATTGCTCTGGATATGGAAAGCAGCTGAAAATATATCCAACTCTAGGTGTCCAGCAGTCCCAAGGAAGCTACTGGGATACCCAGCAGGCTCTCAGTTCAGGCAGAAGCAGCCACAGCCTGGCACTGTGTCCTCTGCAAAAAAGAATATGGGACAGAGCCAGCAGAGGAGATAGGAAACTTGGAGCACAGATTGGGAGCTTGCACTGAGGGGTACATGGGGCAAAAAGTTAAGCAAAGTTGATTTTGTTGATGTTACTATCAAAGAACTGGTCTTCTAAGGATAGGGCCACCAACCTCAGAGGCCATCAGCCTCCACTTACTAAGAATTCAACCCTCATCACATTCAGCTTTTATAACATAAGTTTCAAATTTCTATACTTTCTTCTATTAAAGCTACTTTTGAAAGACTGTGTTTACCCACACTGTTCTGGTACCATTTTCATACTCTTGAGGGCCTTCTCTCCTCTCACCAGCTCACTCAGGGCATGTCCTGTGGCAGGACCCCTGGGCAGACCCTCATACCACAGGTAGTGCAGAGTATTTAGAAACACCAGTTGATTAAACTTCTCAAGTGGGCCTTGTAATAGAGATGACCCAGAACACAGGTTCCTTCCTCATCTCCATGTCATTTCCCATAAATTCAGTGCTTGGCACAACAAATGCCAGCTGTCATGACAGTGCAATTTCTACCCACCAGCCCTTAACACCAGGCTTGGCTTTATGATGTGGGTCATGTCTAGACGAAACCAAAACCTTTCCTTAGTCATTGTCATCACAGGAATTAAGAGCTGGAAGAGACATGTGAGTCTTTTGCACTTCAGCTCCTCAAATAGTTTGGGTAAATCCCCAGTCGAGCCCTGGAGCATGCCTGCACTTTCTTCCACGGCTGTGACTTCACAGTGCATGTGCTGGCTAAAGAAGACAGAAGGGTAATTTTCTGATAGTGGGAAACTAACTCACTGCTTATTAGGAACTAGAGTAGATCCCTGCTCATCTCCTGCAAAATCACCCTCCCCAGGCGAAGCAGAGCCACAGGACTCTCAGTCCTGCTCACGGACCCTCAATTCCTGTGCCAAGTCCATATAAACATGCTTTGCTTAGCAACAAACATTTCAGACCTTGTATATTTAGTCCAAATTGTAATTGTGTAGGATTCACTGCCAGAAATGCCTGCTCTTTGGCCACAAGCACAGCTTCTGTGGCTTCAAGAGTTGCTCATTCATTCTTCCAACCTTTTATTACACCAACCTGTAATATAATCCAATAGACATTTACTGGTTGCTCTGATTTAGCAGGACTCAGCCTGGCAAAATATAAAAGCTTGAGGCAGAGAAAAGCATACATAAAATCCTTTACTATAATGGTTAGTTTTCAGTGTGTAGAAGAGCATCATTGTGTGAAGCAGGGCAAAAAAATAAAAAAAAAATATTACTTGACTGTTAACTGTCCTATAACAATTGTTATTATTTAACAGACTAGCATCTGGAAGATGTTAGCATTTCGGATTAAAATAAAAGGGACAAGTGCTGCCTGCTTGAATTCAAGCTATTTCTGCATTAGCATTGCTCTTGCTTTGACAGGGCACCACAGCCCTGTAGAACTACATACAGGACAAACATTATCTTTTTAACAGAAGGTTTGATATGGTTGATGACAGATATTTGCAATTCAAGTTATAAAACGATGGTTCTTTTCCATTTCAATGTGTCAGAAATGTCTTTTCTTTCTCTTTTTCCCTTCCCTTTTTTGCCCTTTTTCTTTATTCTACCCAAACTATTGTGGTTCACAGAACAGGCCACTGCTAAGATGAATCACTATTCGATGTTTGAAATAATGAAGTGGAAAAATTAAATATAGTATCTTGGAAGAACAGACAGACAGGAGAAAAAGAAAATGAGAAAAAATAGTCAAGGCAGAAAAAAATTAAGAATCTACCTGCTGAGAAGTGCAATGTTTGCTTTATGATACCAAATAACTGAGAAAATACAAGCTCACTCACCAGAATGAAACCCAAGGCTAGGCACTACTTCAAGTAGTTCCCAAATAAGAGGCACTGTGTTCCAGAGCCTGTGAAAATTTAATATTTGTAATTCTAACAAAACACAGTCAGAATACTTAATAAAACCTGGTGGCTTGACTTGACATTTTGTGAACTACAGATAAGTATACTGGTTCAATAACAGTTTTTATGCACTTGTTTTCTGCTGCATTTTTCCCAGGAACTTTTTCTGAGCTGGTATTTCAAAAAAGAAAATGCTCACCCTGAGAGCAAAGCCAAGACACAGTTCTATGGATTTGTGTCGGGGGGGNCACTGTTATCCAGCATGACTTTGGGACAACTGCTATCAAGACAGAGGGCCCCACACAGAGCCAGTTTATTCACACTGGTTAGAATCACAGGTCCTGACACTGGTCACTGTGCTGTAGACAACTGGGCAAAAGTCCCTGTCCCTGTAACTCAGAAGTTACTGAGTGGAGTGACACTGCCCAGGCACAAAGGCACCAGCTTGGTCTCACACCTCTTCAACATGGCCCAGCTTGCTTGGGGCAGTTTAAATCCAGTTTCATACAAATGAGAACCACCACTCATTTCCAACTGGTTTCACTTGGTTCTTAACCAACGGGAGAGAGGATGTCCTTAGAGAGAAATCAATGGACACTTCCAAGAGGCTGCCCCAAACTGGTTCACAGCTACTCCTTAACAAGGGACCCCCACCTTCCCACGTGTTCTGTGGTGTTCAGGGGCTTTGTTTGTACTTTAAATGCTCTTGTGTGAAGGTAGCAAGCCCACATCAAAGAGGCCTGGAGCCTCAAGATCCTTTTCACCGGCTGCATTTTGTAAGAGCCTGTGGATGATGTAGTTCTGACATTAATGAATAAAGCATTGCTTCATCTGCTGCATCTCATTCAGCACAAAAAATACAGGAAAAATGAGGGAAGGATTAAGAAAGACTTTAAAAGTTTATAATATGCACTTTAAAAAAGCTTTTTCTAAGAAACAAGAACTGACAGAGGCTGTGCTCAGGCCCCATCAGGATGATTTGCAATAGTAAGGTCACCTCTTTATTCACACCACATTTTTCAACTCCATGAGTTCAGTCCTGTGAGGGATGGGACCACAGCCTCCATTGCAAATGATGGGACCAGAAAAGTGTTAGAGCACTTCTCAGCCTGTCTTTTGGTCCCACCACTAAGATACTGCCTCCCCCATGAAGCGTCCATGATTTTTTTTTTTTCAGCTGGTGGCAGAGATGAGGAGCAAGAGAGGGGCCAGCAGATCCCACTGGAAATTCTCTGGTACTCACAGAACTCAATTCAGAATAACAAGGTGGTCCCACGCCTCATCTGGGCAGCAGCAATGGTCCACAGGCATAACTCCTAACATGTGCAAGACAGCCAGCTCCTGCTGCCTGTCCAGTTCTGGATAATTGCATTATCTCATGTTAGTGCTGAACAATGCACACACAGAACCACTCCAGGAGCATGGCTGAGACAGCTCACTGTGTCTGCACCCCAGCTTCCCTCCAACAACCAGCACAGCACTGCAGAAGCTCCTGAGATACTCCAAGGAGCAGGTACAACAACGCTCTGCCTCTCAGCCAACACAGCCCTTCCACTAGTGAGAATTCCGCCTGCTATGGAACAGACCCAGCACAGACAACCAGGAAAAAAAACCAAAACAACCACAGAATCTTTCAGGTCAGCCTGAATTTATTCTTTCAGGGCTCTCAATACAAGTAATGAATAGATTCTGGACCTTGTTGGCTTCTATGAACTGTCAAAGACTGCAGAGCAGGGAACAGCACAGCTACAACACAGGCTGTCTAGTCCAATAAATCCATACCCAAGCTTCAAAAATTAAGACAGAGCTACTGATAGCAGCTGCTGTAAACAAAACCCACTAGGTATATCTGCCTGGAAAAAAAATAAAATCTCAACAGCAAAACAACAAACAGCCTGATAAGTCATGCTCCCAGTCCCCTACAGACATAGCAGAACATAACCTGCCAGTGCTCAAAAGCCTCCACATGCATGAAGAAGAGGAGGGCACAGAGAGTCAAGCTCTGGGAAACCTGGATCAGCTGGGTTCAAGAACACACACTGGCATCCACGACATAGCCTTGCCCTGGAGCAGGTCCTGCTGATTTGCCTTGTCTCATGAATCATTTGCCCACTCCTCCAAGCAAGGCAAATGGAAGGAGATGTTTTTTAAAAAAAGCAATTAAAACCTCAAAGACCTTCACATGAGACCTGTTGTTCACCATATCTGAAAGGTGCCCAAGGAAAGGAAGAAGGAAGGAGCTTGCTTTGAATCTCATCTCTTCATTTAGTTTCCATTATTAAATCCATATTAACTGTTTCTGCAGATACTATATTCACCAAGGATGGCAGTTACAAGGAAAGACATCAGCACTAATAAATACTGAATTTAGAAGTACCCAAGAGCATAAACTAAAGTGGCTAATTTTGTAAAGTATGTCCTGAGAGCCCCAGAGTGTGACAGAGAAGCACCTCCAAGCACTGGGCAGCCCTGCAAAAGGAGTGACTGCCCTGTGAGGGGGCTGCCTGCACATCCCTTTCTGACCAGGGCTGGCACTGCAGCACCTCGTTCTATCTCAGGAAGACTGAGAAAAACACACGGTCCTGTTATGAAACAATATGACAGATTTGGTTTTTGGGGAGTGGAAAGAGTCATCTTTGTAGGAGCAGGAGACCTCCTGGTAGCAGTACAATGATCTGGCACTTCCCAGTAGGCAAAGATGGACTCATATCCTTCCCCACCACCACGAAATCATCCTTCAAGTGACTGCACACAGCAGCAGGGGAGGTGCATTCAATCCCCAGGGAGCTGCCCTGGTGCTCCCAAAGGCTGGAAAGCCCAACCCTGCAGTCCAGCTGATCTCCCCAGCTCACCCCTGTGCTCCACCTGCTTCTGCAGAGTCTTGTTTGAGCTGGACTCGCAGAGCTTCATTTGCAGGCAAGGGGGAAAGGAAAGGGGGAAAGAACTTTTGTGGTTACCAAAACCAGATTCAAACCAAAAGGACCCAAACCAAAAGGCAACTCACACTGCAAAGTTTGTCACTCACTGCTCCCAAGCCACCCAGTGGCCCTGACTCAGGCTTTTTTTGAGTGACAACAGATTTTTACACGTTTCTGAAGCCCCTTATTTTGACCTTACAACCCCCAGTGCCACCCCAGCAGCACTATCCCCACAGTAGCAGGCACAAAGCCAGCAGATCAGCTATCACCAACCTCACCCCACACCAGATGCCTCCTTAGTCTGCCCCGCAGGGTGAGGCCTCATTTTCTGGAACTAAGACAAAGATGGAATTTGCATCATCTGCAAGCTATAAATCCTTTCAATCTTCCTGAGCCCAGCATCGATGGGAACAGCTGTGTGGCAGTGTTTCCCTAAGGCTCCAGCTCTGTTGAAGATGCTGAAATACCAATTTAAGTTTAAAAGCTGGAGAGCAGAAGAGAAGTACGTGGCAGGGAAAGGAGGAAGGGCAACCACAGAAAGGTGTGGACTGGAAAGACCTTGAAAAATAATCCAATTCAAAGCCCCTGCCATCAGCTGGGATATCTTTCACTAGATCAGGTCCCCTGTCCAACCTGACCCTGAGCACTCTAAATGATGGGGCATGCAATGCTTTTAAAGGAAACAAAATTAATACCAACTCCTCAGAAAAAAGACAATAGTTTCTTTAAGAGATTTTTCATGTAGGACAAAACCCATTGTGCCCACTACTGGGCAGGGTCTGCTGAGGAAAAGAGGGAGAGGGCAGGCAATACCAAACACATGAGCATGGAGAAAGAAGCAAATTGTGTAAGAAACAGACTGTCAGGACCCATTGCTGGCTGATACCTCATCCATCTCAAGACTCATCTCCCCGTGGGAAGAGAAGATGCTCTCAAACTTCAGGCACATCTAGCTCCATCCAAGGACCACCCCTGACCCCAGTTAAATTCTTAGAGCTACTGCTCGGATGTCTGGACATCTAATTTTGATTTCCAGCCTAATTCCTCAGCAGCTACACTTCCTCCCCCTGCACAATTGTTCTCCTTGTAGATAAACATCTTCCCCAAGCTTCAACAGCTCTTCTCCCTCCGTGGGGTAAATACAGAGTTCTGTAAGGTGATGAGCACCAGCACCTCCCAGGAACTGTGGTGCTCACACCTCCCAGGATCTGGCCAGGTTAATCCCCTGCAAACCCTCACAGTGGGGAGTGGAAGCACTAAATCATCCAGGAAGCCAGCCCAGACCACAGCAGGCATTTGTAGGACCTATAAAAACAGGCTGTGCCTGCCTCTTGGGCTGGCTGCACGGCAGAGAGCTGTGCAGAATGCTAAGCAGAGCTGGGGTCTTATTGATGATGATCACGGTCATTACTTCTACCACTGCTGCAGTCATAGCCCAAACGGATCCCAGGGCCCCCAAACAGATCCCTGCAAGAACAAGGCACTGTCTCTGCTTTGATGAGTTGATAAATCTGGTCTGAAACAAGGTGCAGCAACTCAGCATGGCAAACAGCGAGGAGGGGGGCTGGCAGCACCAGGAAAATTGCAACTTTGCTGGTCTAAACACATGCCTTGAGTGCTTCAAGTCACAGTAAAATGCTTCTGGTTCATAAAATGCTGGCTGTTGCCATTTCACTTTTTTTCAGTCGTGTAACCATTTCTAACTTCTGTTAAAGTTCCATTAAGCAGCTTTTAACCAGCACCTTCTGGCTGAATTTTGTGCAGGTGTCAGGAAATAAAAAATAAATTTGAATTAAAGGTGAGACCAAGGAAATGCTTTGGTGAGAGATGGGAGGGAGAGGGGGGTACACACAGCACCTGCTCCATGGCCTGTCACTCCAGTGTCTTTTCCCTCTGCTTTTAATACCATCAAGAAATAAAAACACAAACGTGATCAGCTGGACAGACCCTCTATGTGCAAGCAACACAAGAAGAATCACGAGGCCAGAGGATGCATATTCCTAAACATTAAAAGCAACAAGCTGAAGAAATTACCAGGAACAGAATTTGCCAGTCTCCCAGAGAGATTCCAGATACTACAAAGGCTGCAGGGAGCCAGCTCCAGGGACACTGCTGGGGCAGGCAAGGCTGTGATAAGCACAGCACTCTCTGACCCACAACAGCCCCAGGAAAGCTCTTCCCCAGAGCAGTGCTGTTGCCCCCACTCATCTCCAGCAGAAGGATGCGTGGGAAGCCCATGTGCCTCCAGATAAGCAGCTGTGGCAGGACAGGAGGAATGAAAACACACTGGGGTGCATGGGGATGCTGCTGCTCCCCTACCTACAGACTCACAGCTAACCAGGTGGGAAAGACCTATGTCCAAGAGAGGACAAATTGAGGCAGAATCATAGTGCCCTGTAAGCAGGGAACCAGTGGGGCTTGGAGCCATCTCCCAGGCTGAATTATTGCTGCAAAAACCAGGGAGGTCATTGAAAAAACACTTAGGGAGCCTGGAAGAGGGAAGAGAGCCATAGAAAGTGAATGAAGCACATTGGGCTAAATATTTCTCACTGCCCCCCCACGCTGGCCTGCCAGGTCCCAGAAGCCTCATGTTCTCAGGGTTATATATTGCTGGGCAATGGCCCTGCACGGGCTGCTGACAGCGACCAGCAGCGTGTCACCTTCTGAAAGTGGATTAGCTTAAGCTGCAGGCATTAAGCTTAAGCAGCTGTGCATTGTCACACCACTAAGCCCATCCCTGGCCAGGTCTTGGCCAACCCTCAGCTCTTCCAGGCCTGTCAGATAATGATGGGATCTTCTAAAAGCCCAGCATCAGACAAGGCAAGAGACTGACACTAACCAAGTGCCCTGGGAGCTCCTGACTGTCTCCTGGTTTGCAGCCCAGGTACTTCTGGGTCGCATGAGAAATGTTTGAGTGTCTTGTGTCCCCTTCTCAGCCTGCAGCGCCTGCTCTACTCTTTGGGAAAACCTCCTTCCCTAAACGGCAAGAAGCACAGAATTTTTTAAAAGGTGGTAATGTTCCTACAATCACTAAAGCACTGACAATTAATTAAGACATACTGACCTTTTTCACACAAAAAAATAGTGACTGATCAGGAACAGATTTCCTAAGAAAAAAGGGTCATTGTCCATTATTATTTTTAATTGCGAGAGAATTAGAAAAAAGAGAATTTCCACCTGACTTGAAGGTGACATTTTCTTTGCATTTCAGAAGCGGATTAATTTTTACTTTTAAAATTTCAAATGTCTTTCTCTTCCTATTTCTCACTAAGTTTTGTTACTGAAGGCAGCAGAACAGGTGCATATGACTTCGCCTTTCCCCCTCCAACACATTTTCTTTTTTCGTTCTGAATTCTCCAAAGTTAGAGTGGCAGAGGAAGAAAAACCAAAACACTCATCAGGCTTTTCCAACTTTCCTATAAAATGTCCTTAACTTTAGAAAATCACTCGAGTGTAGGATTTAATATGCTGCTTTGTTTTTCTTCTTTTTTCCATTACTCTGTAGTCTTCTTGAAAATGCATACACTTTCAAAAGATAGAGCAGAAAGAGGAAAACACATACAGGTGATATTTATCTCATTGTACTCAACACAAATGAGGAAAAAGTGGTGAAGGAGCAACGTAGAGCATCCAAAACCAAATACAAAAGCTGGTTTGGCAGTTTTCTTGAATACAACTGAGCTTTTCTTTGGAGAAAGGTTGCAAAGGAGAAAGGGAAGTATTTCTCCCCATTTCTATCTACAGTAAATCACCAGGGATAGAAATGTCATGCTCTGCCAAGACAGCTCCCACTCTCTCCTGAAGTCCTTGGCCTTCACCTTGTTTCTGCTGCAGCTTCATCACAAACTCTCAACTGTCAGCCAGAGGCATCCCAGGTGCTCCAACTTGCAGGTTCCCAGTTGCAAGCTCCAGAGGTGCTCCCAGCCATGCATTCCTGCTACTGGGAACTCCCTCCCTCCATGGGTCCACAAGCCAGGAACCCAAATCCCATGCTTGCTGCTCAACTACATCAAGAGAGGAGGAGTTTCACAGCAAGAAGTAGAGGAAGGCTCACACACAGTGACTGGCAGGCTTTTGTTTTGCTGACATAAAAGCTCCAGAGGTCACTGCAATGGTCATATAAATATCTTCCTGATTATTTCATATTCAAGAGTGTTCCATAGTAGAGGGAAAGAACAAAAGTAATACAATCCAGCCAGCAGACTGGAGAAGAAACACTTCTAGACTCATTGGCCAAACTTATGCCCTACCACCCCCAACTATACTCCTATTCCCACAGATCAATCCCTTGTTTGTAAAGCACTCCCACTGTGCTGGGGTAAAAGAACCAATACCGAAAAGGGTTGTTTGAGCCCAAGCTCCTTGAATCATCATCAGCCAGTAGGGACCAAACAAGCAAAACCCCTTGAAAAGTACCAGTCTTGGGCACAGGACATCTGCCTTTAATTAAAACCAAGAAAGATCTGTCCTCGTGTCCTCTCCCAGCCCTGCACCTCTCAGGGAGGTAGCTGACCAGAGCAAGGGTAGGAGATACCTTCACATTCTACTTGATTTGAATGACCTGGAAAAAGAAAGCTCCCACAAACTCACCAACGAAGGGCAAATCAAGAACAGCCTGTGTTAGCAGTCAGTTCCTCTGAACTAGGCAGTTGTGGTTCCTTCCTAAAGAATAAGTACTCACCATCACCTCCTGGTTGCTTGTATGGGTTGTACTTTGGTTTGGGGGCAACCACAGGCGCAAACTTCTTCGGGGTCTGCTGGGTGGACACGGAGATGCTGGGAGTCCCAAAGGTGTGTGTGGTCTCCATCCTCGCAGCAACGTGACCAACAGGCTCGTTGGTACTCTTGGGTGGCAACCAGGACGGGTGAGACATGGTTCAGGTCTAAGAGAAGACACAGAGAGAGTCACATGTACACTGGGAATTTGGGCTGGGAAAGTTAACAGTCGCAATCCTACCATTTTGCTGGTTTAGGAAATCAAACCTACAAAATCCTTTAAAACATGTTTTAACTAGTGCATGCTTAACTTTAAACACATTGTTCCTAATGTATAGGATTTTAGATATAGACTTGTTTTTTCTCCCTAGGTCAGAATTACTGATCAGGTAATTGTTGCTACCTGCAGAAACCATTGCTATTTTCCTCTTCAAACCAGAGCAGTGACAGGCTGATACCCTGAAGCAGCCCATCAATCCCACCCTGCATTCAGCATAGTAGGGATATATTTGCCTTTCCCTGTTAGGCCTTTTTGAGTACATTAATGTACAACAGTGCAGGTGCTCTGGGGACAGGTCTAGTCACAGATAGGCAGACACACTTCCAAAACACACTTTTAGCACTTTTTCACATGTCATTTAGGACCCCATGCCCCAGTGATTTTCATTCAGACTTTTAAGAAAACGGATTTCAAAAGCAGCTAATCATTCTTGATGCCTCCATTTCTGAATGCCCAGCTTAAGACATTTTAAAAGCATGTCAATTTTGAAAAAATGCCAGAATCTCACAACCGCTGACAACCAGGCTCCTTTTAGACATTTTGACTTGTATAACAAAAAACAGAGGCAGCCCAAATCATTATTTATTTATGAAAATCTTGGCTTTAGCCTCTTAAAAGCCTACATCACTTTTGAGAACTGGGTTCACATACTGCTGAAAATGTTGCCTATAAAAATCCTGTTCATTGCAATGAACAAGTGCTTTTCACCCCACACAAACCACACTCACTGGGTAGCAATGACAATCCTACTGTACCATCAGATGGTCCTATGGAGCTGATTTGAGATGTGATAGAGAAATGAAGACCCCCCCCACAGACAAAAGTTAATGCTAATTCTGGAGCTCTTGAGCACCCTGTCACTTCTGGCCATGCACTGCTTTGGTGTCAGAACCCCTTAAGTCTACCAAAACCAGGAGGTATCCGTGACCCAGTCAGGAAAGGTTTGATTTGATCATGGAAAAGGATCAGTACAAGACACAGGATCAAGGTCTCAACATGGAAGTGCAGGGGCAGTACCTCCAGCTAAGAGCAATTATAAAACTGATGGATATACATGTGTGCTTCTTCCAACCAGTCATTTACTTCAGGAAACAGTTTCCTACTTGAGGAATAATTTCTACTTTAAGCCCCAGGGCATGACCCAATACTATGAGGTATTTCTGGTCATCTTCCACCTCCATCACTCCTTGCATGAGAGAGGAACTGGCAAGTGCCAAACATCAATCCCAACCCTTTGGTCTCTTCCTGGTCATGCAGTCAGACTGATGTGCAGACAGCAGTTTCGCAATTCCTACCACTAGGAAGTGAGCCTGCTGCATTAGGAATCAATTACCAGTGGAAGGAAGACACTGGAGCTGGCTAGAAATGAGGCAGACAGAAGCATAGCAGGTGATGCATCCAAGGCTGAGCTGCAAGGACACAGCTTTCCTTCCTCACAGGCCTGCTGTCCAGTCCTATAGTAGGAGTGCAGAGCATCATTCTGAAAGCAAGAAGTGAAAGGCAAGTCCTCCCCACAGGGTTGGAGAGGAAACCACTCACAATGGGTGGGGGCTGAGGGCACACCAACCACAGTCCCACTGCCTGCTACTTCCCATTACCAACACCGGCCCCGATGGACCTGGAAAACGACTGTCACTCCAGCAATAAGATTCATCTATACTTCTGTCTCCTCCTCCTACATCCTTCAAAACTGTAAAAGCAGCAATAAAACTCAGGCAACTATCTAGGTTTTAAGAGCAGAAAGCAATGAGGGCAGTTCAGTCTTAAGAGCTAAACAGGACAAGCCTGTACTCTGCAGTTATTACACCCAAAGATGACTGTACCTTATCCACTGCTAAAAGCATCCTGGAGTTTAATTCTGACAGGTTTTCAGCCTCTGGCTTGACATCTCTTATGAAAGAGATGGATTTCATCCTGCTGCAATGAAGCACCCACAGACCCTCAACAATACCTCCATACTGATTCAAAGCAAATGAAAAAAAAATCCCAGTACTGACTAGATTATCACCATTCCTGTGCCAGAACGTTCCTTAACCACCCCCCAGGCAGCATGCCTCAGTCCCACTGAACTCTCATGGTCTGCTAGGCTGGTGACAGGCATGGGCTGTGTGATGCCCAAACCAAGAACATCTGCTTCAGTAGCCAGGTTGCAGAGCACTGAGGATGGCTGAAGACAGTGAGAGAATTTCAATGATTGAGCTTAAAAAGCAGACTGCTCCTATGGACAGCTTGGGAGCAGGGAGACCACACTGCTGTAACTCAGCTGCTGACTGTAAGCTGGCACACAGCTCCCTCTCAGCTAACCTCTAACGCCTTTGTTTTGGCCATGGTGGTATTTTCTAATTGTTTCCCCATTAGCCTTTTCTCTTCCTCTTTCTCCCCGTCTCATTTTCTGTTATGCATTTGCTGCAACTCGCTTTTGCTATCTGTGCCCTGACAGTGTTTTCAGCAAGTTCCCTTTTCCTCATCTGTTCCAGCCCCAGCTCCCCAGTGTCAATTAAATTTAGCCTAACTACTCTGCACAATCATAGAAAAAGAAAATGAATTCATTTCTTTTTAAAAGCTGAAGCTAAAGTTCTGGGTTTGCTATTATTTTCCCTCCATGTTGTCAGCTGGTAAAAGGCCAAAAGCAAGGAAAAACATAAGGGACAGTGGCCTGCAGACAGACACAGCCCCCCACCTCTCAGCAGACTTCATGGTGGAGCACCCAGGCTAATTCAGACAAAGCCATCCATGCTCCCTCTCCACTCACTGCAATACTGCCTGGCTTTCCATCAGAAGCTTCTTTGGAGCAGAACATTTTGTGATGTGGACAAGTAACCAAAACAGCACAGGAAAACTTGGGTCTATAACTAATTCTCTCACTCTAAACTTACTCTTAGATATGTCACTGCCTGCGTGTCATTGTGGTGCCACTGCCTGCCACTCTCCCACAGTCATCCTGGGCCAGCTGTAATTCACAACTCCATTCCTGATCTGACTGCTACAAGCTTTTCCTGTGACTCCTTACTCACTGACCACTGTGGCATTAACCCCTTCTCAATTTCACTGCCTCATCCCCTCCCAAAAAAAATCCCTTAAATCTTCTTTATGCCACTGCTTTGAAAGCCTCTCATTGACCATCCTGACTAACCCTGAACCATCACCAAGTACTGCTCCACAAAGCTTTTGCTGAGCTGAAGAATATTTGTTGTAAAGCACATGTAGCCTCAGCTGAAACAATGCAAGTGTTAGAGAATCCAACACAGCATAAGGTAAATTGTGTGGACAAGCAATTAAGCACCATAATTACATCTTCTCCTTCATGTCTGGCTTAAAATTTGTGGCTAGCTCCACTTCCAACCATTGCATTTTGTTTTGCTCCTGTCATCTGTATTACAGACTTGCCTCTCTTTCTTATGCAGATCCTTTCAGAATGCAGCCAGATCATTACTTAAATCAAACCAAAACACTTAAATTAAGTATCAGTTAAACTCCCTGTAAAGGACAGTTTTCTCTTGATTCTTTCATGCATCTTTACTCTGAACTGTCTTCAATTTTCCAGCTACCTTTTCTGAAATGGTAGCTGATAGCATAAGACCATTTTTAAGAATAGTAACTTAAAATAGAAGAGGTAAAATGATGAATAATATCAAAAACAAAAACCTGACTGAAATCAGCTGTGGATGCCTGAGGTTCTGTTATCCTTCCTTCCTTGGAAGCATTAGTCATCACCTACTTTTGGAGGCAGAGGATAAGACCAGACTAACCATGATAAATAGCATTAAGAGCAAAGAGTGAAATCACACTGCATAAATAAGGCAAACAGTGTGCTCTGGTTCTATCATTAGGACGATCTTAATGCTGTAAGTTCAGAAAATTCTAACCATGAAAGAATACACCACAGCAGAGGAACTGGAATCCATGAATCCCAAGCTGAGACTGCATTATCTAAAAATGTCAGACCAGGAATATCAATAGCAGATAATACCATGTAGTAATAACAGCCTGACAAAGTTTTTTCATTGCCTTTTTCTTTTTTCAAATGTGTGGGCATAAGAGCTTGGTTTTACTTTTAATTACAGGATGTCATTCACCTTTGAGAAGCAACGGTAAAACACTGAGGGTTCCAAGTCAATTTATCCTTACATCTGATAAGCAATGGAAAGGTAGAGTACCAATTTGTCTACTTTTGAAACTGTTAGTACATTCATCTCTGAGACACGCTGGCTTTTCTGTGATTAGACTGTACCCAAATAAATCTTCATTTCATTTTCATATTTGTAACATGGACCAAATACTCCTTGGATGTTGATGGACTTCACCAAGACAGAAGATTTTGTCCCTGAGTTAATTAAGCTAATGCTTTGTAGTGGGTAGCAACTGTATTTAACAAAAAATGAGCAACAGCCGTCTGTGCTTCCAGACTGTCTGCTCTGTCTTCCATCCCACGCCTTCCTAAATTCACTGGCTTGGTGTAGGTCTGTGATGTTCTGTCTTAGTATCACCCATGCACGCTGAACCATCCCTCCTAAGGCCAAGAGATTGACCAGATATGGGGAATTAGGACCTTGTTTGTTGACAGTAGATGTGACTGAAAGCTGTGTTGGGGCTTTTCTATGATACACAATGCAAGCATCGCCTTCCCTTGATAATCCAAGTTCATCTCTAAGTGTAGAAAAGCAAACTGCATCCTCCCCACTCCCTCTTCTCTTCCATCCATGTAAAAGAACTCAAAGAGAAAACTTTTGACTTTACATCATCTCATTACATTCAACATGAATCTTAAAGATCAGCTCTAGAACTAAACCAAGGGGACATCCTTCACAATGCAAAAATCATGCCACCCACTGTCCCATTCTGTTACAAGTGCAACCTACATCTCTGAATGTCTCTCCTCTAAGCTGATTTGTCTTCATTTTTCTGCTTGAAATTCCCTAAATCGCAAACCTCAAATGCCCTGCTAAAATACAGTTCTTTGCTTTGTCCTCATCACCTCCAGTCCTCTAATTAGTCAAATGCAGTGACTGAGGCTGACCAGAGAGATTTGCTCTTTATAAACTCCCAAAGCTGCTTGTTTTTCTTGGCACTGTTCCCCTCTGAAGGTTAAATGAATTTATTTCTTCGCTTATGGCACACAATCTCTAGCCATGAAGCTCTCCTACCTCCTGTGGCCTTCAAAAGAGGGTATAATGTCAAAATTCAGGTCTCATTAAAGGTCTTTAACCAAACACAGTAAGTGCCATAGGTACTTATAAACTCAGCACAAGCTCTCCTGGGATGCCCTTTCCATATGGTACTACTTATTCTCATAAATTTTACATCATACGGCAAATTATATGATTTGGGGAACTGGAAGTCCTTTGGAACTCCCTTTAATCATTGCTGATCTGCACAACATCTCTCAGAATTTAACCCCTGCAATATTAGCCAGTCCAATAAAGCTCCTCCCTCAAACCCCTCCAGCAGCAAACTGACTCTGGACCTTCACCACAAAGCTTCAGGAACAACTCTGAGCACTGGGAATCCTGTGCATGGTGCTGATGTGGCCTCTACCACCAGTGAGCAGTGATGCTCTAAGAAGAGTCAGCTGAGCCCCCAAGAGACACTGAGAGGTGATGAGGAGGAATGGAAAACACTGTCCCCCTCCAGTGACTGTCTTCCTGACCCTAGGCAAACTCAATGCACGTGGACCCCGAGTCCTTGTGGCAAACATCTCCCCAGGATCAGGCTTTGCTTGCACCCATTTTACATGGTTTATGGACATTTCCTAATGCTTTGCTGTAGCCTTTCACAACAGTTATCAGCTGGAGCAAGTTTAACTCTGCCTCTTCCTCTCGGATTCATAGTTTATTTTGATTGCCTGGATAAGGCAAGGTTTTGTATCTTCATCCTAATCCCCCAAAGTAAAACAAATAAATAAGTAAATGAAATCAAAGTCACTTCTTCAGTTAAACAGTACTGAGAGCATTCACCTATTTCCTGCTGTGGGACATCAGTAATGCAATCAGAGGAATTAAAGGAGAAAGAAACCTAGTTAGAGCATTGATGAATTATTCCTTGGAGAATATAGTCTGGTAATATCTCATTCTGGCTTTAACAGCTCCAATCAAACTTCCATGGGATCCTCCAGAAGACCTGACTTAAATTCAAAGTGCACCCTGGTTTGAGTAAGGGGTTGGCCCAGATGACCTCCAGAGATCCCTTGCGGGATCAAAATCAATTATTCTGTGACTCAAAAACCCCAGACTGCCAGCTGTGACTTTACCTGCACTCAGAGGGGTTTCACAGAATCACAGATTCAAGTCCAGCCCCTGGCCCTGCACAGCACCATCCCCAAGAGTCACACCAAATGCCTGAGAGCGTTGTCCAAACCCTTCTTGAGCTCTGCCAGGCTTGGTGCTGTGGCCACTTCCCTGGGGAGCCTGTTCCAGTGCCAAACCACCCTCTGGGGGAAGAAGCTTTTTCTAATATCCAACCTAAACCTCCCCTGACACAACTTCAGCCCATTCCCTGAGATCCTGTCACTGGTCAGCACAGAGAAGAGATCAGTGTCTGCCCCTCCTCTTCCCCTCAGGAGGAGGCTGTCACTGCACTGAGTCTCCCCTCAGTCTCCTCCAGGCTGAACAGACCCAGTGCCCTCAGCTGCTCCTCATTCAGCTTCCCCTCAAGGTCCTTCACTGTTCATTGCCCTCCTTTGGATGCTCTCTAATGGTTCCATGTCTTTCTTACATTGTGGTGCCCAAAGCTGCCCCCAGCACTCGAGGTGAGGCTGCTCCAGCTCAGAGCAGAGCAGGACAATCCCCTCCCTTGCCTGGCTGGTGATGCTGTGCCTGAGGCACCCCAGGACAGGGCTGTTCCTCCTGGCTGCCAGGGCACTGCTGACTCAGGTTCACCTTTCCATTGATCAAGACTCCCAGGTCCCTTTCTGTGGCACTGCTTTCCAGCCTCTCATTCCCCAGTCTGTCTCTACATCCAGGATTGCCCCATTCCAGGTGCAGAATCCAGCATTTTTTCTTGTTGAACTTCATATGGCTGGGGACTGCCCAGGCCTCTAATTTATCAAGGCCTCCCTGCCTTCAAGGGACTCAACAGCTCCTCCCAGTTTGCAGCAATATATTGTATTCCACTTAAGATATGCCAGCAATATCACCCACTGGCAATGCAACATTATATTCCTTATTCTCTAGTTGCAATGGTTTGCAAATGAACAGAGTTTGTGCCCATTATTTTAAGTAAATAGCCAATACTTGGAAAATAACTTTATTTTCCTAGCTGCTTCCACAGTTCATTTATTTTTCAGTAGATCCATACCAGTTTGGGATGTGACTTTTGCTGTACACATTTAAGTCAGTACAACTTCCACAGTATTACTGAGACACAGAAGGAAGACAGCAAGTCTGTAGTGGAGATTACAAAGATGTGATGGTAAAGAAAAGTCTCTCTGGTACAAAAATGCCTGACAAAAGTTAATGTCATCATGAAAACAGTTCAACAGATAACAACCCATGTCACAATCATTCTTACTTCAAAACCCTGCTTCTGGGACAATTTTGATATCAACCAAGAAACCCTTAGGTTTCACTCTGAGCTCATTTTTCTTCTACCAGCTTCAGTAGTGGAAAAGGGAGAAGGGCAAACTAAACATAAAACTTCTTTCCCGATATAATTGCATTAGGAGTTTTGGGATTAGATGCTGGCTATTTGAATTTGGCTGCTGCTGCAAACATATGCATAAAAGCTGATGAAGGAGATCTCGCTTTTACAGCCATGTCACATCCTGGTGTCAGATGACAAACTAGGCTTTAAAATCCCAATAAATTGAACTTGACTTATCCATGTGAACTGAAACAAAGAGATCCTACTGGCTCCCTGGAGATGGATAGATCTATCTAATCTAATACAGCTCTAATAACTGCATTGCAATTTCACCAGAGAGCAAGCTGATTCTTGGCTTCTGTGGCATGAGACAATCCTCAGCTACTCCAAACATAATCATATTGGATAAAACATCAATTCAAGGCCTCAGCTACTTATGGTCACAACAAACCCCAAGGCAATTGCAATGAAGGAGGTAGACCTGCAGGCTTACTCAAATATAGTTTATGCCTGAACCTAAGGACCTGCTCCAGGAGGTAGCTCTGAGCCAGCCAAATTTCTTCCAATTCTTATAGCCTCTTTCCCTGATAACTTGACCTACAAGTTTGAGGATGTTGCTGCACCACAAAGAAAAGTTTGAGATGGATGTTTCAGAAATTTGTATATAAAATAAGCGAGGACACATATTAATACAGACAGCAAAACCAGGAATGATGCAGAAAAGTTATTTCGGGAGTCTCAGATCATGAGCTCCCTTACACAAATACTATTTTCCTGCACACAATTTATTTTCAAGACCTCTCTGCCAAAAAAAGCTGCCTTTATTCCTTCTGTGCCCATATTCAATGTCTTGCCTATAGCACAGCTCAGTTCTTGGCTTCCTATTTCAGCAAGGGACTGCCAAGCAACACAGAGCTTATCCATCAAATAAAATTATTAAGGGACTGGACTTCTCAACTGATGGAGATATACTGAAATCAGACATATCAAGAGTCTCATTTGAGTGAAAAGAAAACAGGAAAACAAGAAATGGCAAGGTTAAGGCTGTTGGAACAAACTCAGGTACTTTGGATGCTGATGCAGGCTGTAAACAAGGAGGAACTGTGCAGAACTAACATTCAGCTCAGCTGTGAGATATCAACAAGACCCCAGTGGGGCCAAATGGGACCATGGCAGCATATTGACACAGATAATTGTATTAGCTTTGCAGAGTGCTGTGTGTGGCTCAGCCTGGGGAGAAACATCAGGGATCTGAGCTCAGTGGGAAGCTGATAGAGTGAACAAGGAAACAGTGCTGAGCTTGAGGGCCTCCCCAGCAAGGCTGGCGTGGATGGAGGTGGGTTTTGTATTTATGATGGGGCTCCCTGCACTTCACCCCTCTTCTAAAATAGCTGTGGTTGCAGGAAGAGTCAGATGTTGCCCTCCCTGGAAGAAAACTTATCTGCTACTGGCTACTGAACCCCAAGCCATCAAGAGGATCTCTGTGAATGGAAAAGGAGCTGCAGCCCAGAACACAGGCACAGCACAGGCCCCACTCAAGAAGAAGCATGTGTGGGTCCATCATCACCATAACCTTCTTCTGACATCTCATGGAGCTGGCAGTAGAATCCAGACTTTGACACTGTACCGCCTAAAAATCAAGCAATTAAATCAATTAATGGGCAGGAACTGTGCCCAGGATCAAAATCCTTAGTTCCTGATTCTCTTCCTCCCACCTGATCCACTTTTGTTCCCTCAGATCCCAAGCCATCCTGGAAGTCACAGCTTCAAGTACAACAAACCCCTGGATGACTTTCCCTTCCTGAGTACTGCACCTACCTGTGTCTTGGTTTTGGTAGCTCAGCTTATAACACTTTGCAAATAATCAGGGGAAATAGCCTTTTTCTTATGGAAAATCCTGTTTCTTAAAACCCAGAAGAGTAATTGCTGCCAGATGACTGGAAATTGATGCTGCAGAGAGATTGCTAAGGGAAGCAAGATATTTGAGTATATGAAAACTGTAAGAAAGGAAGTACACAAACCCCTTTGAATACAGTCAGGAAAAAGACTACATTTCTCTGAGTTTCATGACAACAGGTGACTTGACATCATCAACAGACAAGCATCCCAATGTCTTTTTGTCTCCCTTCTGCAACACAAAGCAAAAATAAAGATTTAAATTGCTTCCTCCTCAAAGAAGCTGAAAGCCTGCAGTGCTGTCAGGAAAGACAGAGGATCTCTGCAGGCTACCAAGTCCTGCTTTTAGCAGGAGACTGAACTATCACCAATGCTAGGTAAGGCTTGCTGTAGCTTTGTCCTAGAAAACCTCTGAAATAAAGAATCCCTTGCTACCTGGTGACTTGTACTAGTGTTACACTACTTTCCCAATGAAAATGCTTTTTCAGCTCTCCAGCTGAATCTCCCAATCCATTATGCATGTTCACAGCACTTTGTTTTGCCATCTGGATGGAAGCATTTGGCTCTGACACGTTCAGAAGGCCCCTGGCAGTAGTCACAGGCTGCCACTGGATCACTCCTTCTCCTCCTTTCCACCAGAGACAGAAGCCAAAGCTGTCTCAGCCTCATCTTGCAGGCCATGTGCTCTCAGCCCCTGACTGACCCTCCTCTGGACTCTTTCCAACTGTTCAAAATCCCATTTCAACTTGTGGATTCAAGAATGGATAACAGCCTCACCACTAAGGAGGAAAGGTGAGCAGTAACTCATCTCAGTCTACAGTCCAGGCACCTCCTGAAGCAGCCCCATACCCAGCTTGCTTTATTGACAATCACAGCACACACTGGACTCATATTTGACTGGGTGTTCAGTGCCTGCTCCATGTCCTTTTGTTAAGAAATAAAGAAGAATAAAAAGCATATTTTGAGATGGTGCCTAAGCTGGAGGCCACAAGGCCTTGGCCGCATGGATAGGAGGGGAGGTCACAAAGTGGTGTTAGCTACCCCTCTGCTAATTGCAATAAACATGACATGCAGCTCATCAAGAAGACACGTGTTTAAAGAGGGGGGGTTCTGGAAGCACAGGAAAACAGGAATATGAAAAGCAAAGGCAAAGCTGATCATGATCCCCTGAAGGCATGAAGATAAAGCTCTGGTTTAGTATCCATAGGGCTTTAGTTCTCCTCTGAATAGAAACTTGTGACAGAAGACAAGTGCTTGAAATTTGATTTTCAATTCTACTTTGAAACTCATAAAAGCACCAAGCACCAGCCCAAGAAACTGCTGCTCTTCCCTTTTAACTCTGTGTCCATTCATTGAAGAACAGTGATATGCAAAGCTCTGGGAGATAATTCCCCAGCTGGTGCAAACCACAGCACCAGCAGTGAAGTTAACCCAGCCAGGCATCCACACTGGCCTTGCAAGTTTGCTAAACAAGCTCATCCTATTAAAAAGCTGACTCCAGTTGCTCCACCGCTGTTGCATTGCTGTCTTCTGTTTCTGACCACCCAAATTAATCATTTGTTCCCCTTTCCAGAAATCAGTAGGAAGTTCTGTTGTGACAAAAGAGTTTTCATACTAGACTGGCCACATCAGTTCCCTAGATGTGAAACAGCTCAAATCTGACAGTCTCCAGGAAAACATTCCAATGCTCTTTTACCTTCACTGCACTTTCTCAGAAAAGACTGGCAGGGGGTGATGGAAGAAAAGAAATTAATCATGAGCAGAGGGTACTTTTAGAGGGAAGGAAGAACCAAACTCTTAATATATCCAGAGATATTTATATGCTGCTGCATTTTAGCCAGTGCTGGCAACCACTTGTTTTCGAGCTGTGTTAGGGCAGGCAGCTGGGTCCTGCAGCTGGTAAGTGCACACACAGCTCCATTTATCAAATGCCCTTCAATAGTTGCTACCACTATCTCACAGGTCTGAGGCAAAGCATGTTCCCACACACAACCAAGCGTCTGAAAGGCATTTCAGCATGCCTCTGCTGTGTAATGCACATATTTCTCTTTCAAAGTAACAGAGCTGCCAACACCTTAATCATTCCTCGGGGACCTTCAACACATCAGCCCTTAAGTGCTTCATTACCTCCAGCAGCTCCTGCAGAGCTCACATGCCAGGTGAGCTGCACACAGCTCTGTCAGCTACAGAGAGCAGGCAGAGCTGCAGGAGAGCAGGATCTGTGCAAATCAGGTCTAACAGCCCATCTTCCACCACTCTTTGTTTCCGCAAGTTTGGCCTCATTTGCTGCAAAATATCTAGGACAAAAGGCAAGGCAGCATCAAGAAACCACATTTGAGACTAAAATCACTGCGTGTTTCTTTTCATGAGATCCTGTGGGAGAGAAGATGCTTGCTCTTCTGCATGGACACTCTAACGGGCTATGGAGACCAGTCAAATAACCTTCACTGAGGCACCTGAGTTGTGTGTACCTCCCCAAAGCTTTCTTGTTTTTAAGTTAGAAACTGCTGCCTCAAGTCACAAAAAATAGCGTTTTGAAATTTTATTGATATGTTCTTGGCACGGAAGAAAAATAAACTGCGAATGCAACCAATACAGAAACTCGAGCTGCCCTTTGTTTCTGCAGGGCTTAAAACACTAAGGGGAAAACCTAAGCAACAAACTTCATTGATCCATGGAAAGATGCAGTCTGTTAGGACTGGTACACAGATACCTCTCTTGAAATTAGATTGGGCACATGACGGCAGAACCTACACTTTAAAGCTTCTAGATTGCTCCATCAGGTTTCTTGAGATGACACTGCTGGAAACATCATCCCAAGGAATCACTTCCCAGTCAAGTCCCCTTTTAAAACAAACTACCCCAGGGCCATTTTTTGTGAAGCACCTCCACAAGGGAACAGCTTCACCTGCTCTCTTCATGTCAGCCCCACTGTCCCTCCTCTAAAGCTCCCCCACCATCCAGAGCCCTTCCAATTGAAGTTATGATCTAATGGCTCAAAGTAAAGTAGGAAGGTTAATTAATCATGCAATGAATACAAACTTACACACATAAGTATGCACAGACGTGTGCACATCCCTGAATTTTTGATTCCACATCATTAGCTCAGGAAACTGGTAAAGAATAGGAGAGGAAAAGAATAAGGAGAGAAACCAACAGTTGCTCACATGGATCAACACTTCCAGGCTCTCTCTTTTGCAGCTCATCTCACTCATACTTGTGGTTTCAACATGTGATTCACATTAGGCCCCTCTGCTCGACATTTGATGGTTCTGCTAAACAGATGTGAATTTATTTAGTCACAGAGCCTGCTCTTTACATTGCCTCTTTGTAGAACAGATGGGCTTTTTTTTTTCCCTGTTCAACAGTGTTCAGATAACGATCACACCCAGTGCACAGGTTTGCTTGGCAATTTCACAGGAAAAGGAACAACACATGAATATAGGCACATTCTCACAGGACATCTTTTCAGCAGCCTGGACACACCACAAGAGGCGATGGCCGTGATGGAGAATGCCAAACTTCAACACCAGGAACGCTCAGACCAAAATCCTCAGGGATCCCCCAGATCAGCCCCAAAACTTCAGGCAAATGAGTGATGCACGCTGCACCTGGCAGGGTCCAGAAGACACAGCTCCACCACAAAGCTCTCCCGTGAAAGCTTGAGTGGAGAGTGAGCTGAATGAAGGGTAAGCTCCTGCAACATTCATGGGGACATGGAAACATGGCATCTCCTGGGACTCTTCAGCATGGTGAAATAGCCTGGAAAAGTTATCCACTCCCTGTGTGGGCATTCTTCTTTCTGCACTGAGTGAGAGTGTCTTTGGCACTGGATGAAGCAGAACTGCACAAAGGCCCTCTCAGAGCAGAATAAGACTGCCCACATGAGAAGTACGCTCGAAACAGCGACTGCACTTTAAATTCACACCCTGGCTTTGTTGTGCAATGGTTTCCCTGTGCAGAAGGGCCCCCGGCTTCAGATTCAGTTTCTCCTCATATCATCAATAGCTGAGCACTGCTCCCATCTGAGGGTAGGACGTGGCCCATACAAGAGGCCAAAGTACAGACTTAGAGGAGAAGGATGCAATTCCCTTTTACTCTGCATTATCCTGTATATGGATGCACCTCTATTGCTCCAGGAACCGAACACTGATGACTGCACCCTAGCAAATGGCCCTGCTGTGTAGATAAATCATCTCTGCTCTACCACAGAAACCAAGGGTGTGTATACATGGCACACATGAATGCCATGCCCACACTTGTGCAAACATCTAATCCCTTTCCAAAAGCTGCAGTCCTGTCCCTCAGATACAGCTTTTCTCTCCATGCACTGCCCACCTGTTACAAAGATGACCTCAGTTTCTACCAGAATATACTTAGGACTAAGCATTAAAAAAAAAAAAAAATTATCTATGTTTATACCCACATGCATTTTAAATGTGTTTGTATTAAAATTTGGTTATCTGGAGAATGAAACTCCAACTTTCAGAAGGAAAGTAAAAGTGGAATTCTCTGCCTGAAAGGCAGCCGGGACACGGCCATTAACACCCTCCCTGGGGGCCCTAAAGCTGAACATTTACAAGAGCAGAAAAATATGTGTGGCTTCCTTTTGGGGGGGCGTGCATACAATTAAGCAGTATTAAAAAGCTAGTAGGTATCAGGCAGCAAAATATATTCAATAATAGGAGACTGGGACTGAAAAGGACAGCTGAGTCCTTGCAGGGCAACATGCACTTCCAGCTACAAAACACTTTGTGTCTTCTGAGAGTTTTTCCTTTCTTTTTCTCTTGGCAAGCCCTGAGCCACCACGGTGTAATTTTCATTCCTATTAATGACGGTGCCATCCAAACACCCTGTGTATGGACCATACACCAGCACTTCATTCTTTTGTACATCTTAAGGAGAAGCAACAAAGCAAAACACTGTGAAAGAGACTTTCATAAGCATAAAGCCAATTTATGTGCCCAATTCCCAGAGGCTGGTTGCTTAACCTTCAGTATGAGCCTTCAATAACTTTGAGCAGTCAAACAATGAGCTTTCTTTCCTCCATGTGAGAGAAATTAAATTCCCTCCTGCTTTGTCCCACCTGCTCTGCAGACCTGGTGGGGCTGGTGCTCTTGCTGGGGCAGCACCAGTAACAAGACAGAACGTGGCATCAGGAACAGGGCTCCCCTACCACCCTTTCAGCAAGTGTGGAAAACCTTCCCAGGCATCATTCTCCATCTGCATCCCACCTTCCCTGACACCTCCACCAAGGCACTGGGGACAACATTTTGAGCTCGGAGACAAGGTCTGTCCTGTAAGAGCTGTCCCACCACAAAGTGCACAGAGCCAAAAGCATCCAAAATTCTAAGTACGGATACAGTGATCTCAGTGGAGGGTTAAAACTGAGGGGGAGCAGAGCTGGCAAAGGCTCATGATGCATAGCAGTGAGCTGTTCAGAAGAAAATTAGAAAACATTTTGAATCCCCTCCTAAAAGGGAACAAATAGGTCCAGCACTCCAACACAAGGGGATTTTTTACATCTCTGAACGATAGTGCTTTGCTTTTATGGCCTGCGGCTGCTTGGGAAATTCAAAACTATTTCTCTGAAGAATTCACTTGGACAAGCTTTATGGCTTTGATCAGTTAACTATTTTTTAATGCTAATCCACCCCAGTGATATTTGTCCTCCTTTTCCCCATGTGCACAGAAGCACACAGACAAATACTACACAAAAGCAAACATTAGCCAAATGAACAGTCAGGAACAATGACATCCAGAGCCCATAACCAAAAACCAACTCCATTCTGTTTTATTCCTTTCTATTCTAGCAGTTCAAGATCCTTTGGCCCAGTATGACTTGCTAATGGAAATTTAGGAATCAAATTTCAGAGCCCAGCAGGTATAATGCTCACGTGGTGATTTGGCCACAAATACTCTCACACAAAAAATTTAAATAATTTCCCCTAAAAGCCGGAATAAAACACACGGTTGAAAGGCCTTATTAGAAACATAACATGAATCTCATTAAGTAGCCCAAGTGCTGCCCCATGCTCCACATTAACAAATAAAGGTGCAGAAGAAGTGATTTGCTCACATTTATGAAGGAAAGATTAAAGTGAGCGAAGAGTAGGACTACAATTACCAGGCACCCATCACCTCACTGGAATTGCTCTAAGCTCCCCCACAATCTCAGGTGTAGAACCCAAGCACTGAGCTAAGCAAAACTCCATTTACAACCTCAGCATACAAATTTGTCTTCTTGTTTAGGGCACCAAAGTCTAACTGTGATCCAAGCCTTTATTCAATTACCTGTCATATTAGTTGCATCATTGTGACATCCCATGACACAAAAAAAAATGACACTACACCAAAAAAAACCCCTGAGTTAGGGACAGTCCCTGCTCTGCAGCACCTTTGGTATTCAGGCTGCTATCTGAACTTTGCTTGCTGTCTTTGAGTAACAAATTCAGGCAGTATTTCCTGTGGCAGAGAATTGCACAGGCTGATTATTCTCTGCGGAAAAGTGAAGAAATCCTGGAAGCAATTTTCTGTCTCAATTGTTCCCAGAGCACAGGAACAATCTCTTAGACCTCTTCCTATTTTGTCCTCAATGCCATCCAGGCTCAGTGGGCAGAATCCATCACAATGATGCCTCAGGTCTGGGTCCTGCAAACACTCACCCAGGTGAAACTTTAGCAGCAGTCCAACAGGCTTCAACCAGTGTCAGCCTTGAACTTGGCCACAAAGGGTTTAGAGGACAAAAAATGAGACAGGTGAGAAATTCAGAGTACCTGGGAAATGTTTAGCCCTAGGTAGGACCAGGCTTATCTCAACAGCATAACACAAAGGAAGTGTTTCTGATGCATGCTTTTTAACCTAGCTCTTTCAAAATTCACTCTCAGGCATGTGATGTGCTCCTTGGGGTGTCCTATGCAGGGCCCGACTTGGACCCAAGGATCCTGATCCACCATTCCAACTCAGCATATTCTGTGATTCTATGATAATTTAAAAAAAAAAAAAAAAATCAAGGAAGATCAGCTGTGCTAGAGAATTGCGCATCACAGGCAAAGCTCCTAAGAAAAAAGATCATTCTTCTCAAACTAAAAATTTAATTATCATGGGGGGAAGAAAATAAAAAAGGACAGATATTTTCTGTGGGGATAAACCCCCACATTTCCACGACTAAAAATCCAAGAGCTGATGGCTTTCTACCAGAGTCTGAAACCACTCCCGTGCAAAACCACTGCAAGACTGACCCACAAAGAGGGGGAAAGAACTGAGCACCACATACCAACCTGCACCCCCCTCTGCATATGCTGCAGCAGCAGCAACTCCAAATAAGAATTTTTCAACATTTTGGCAACAAGTACTATTCACCCAGGTACACGCCCACACTCAGAATTATTCAATCAGAACCTTATTTTCCACCCAAATGAATTTCAATATAAAATATTCAATTCGGCTTTATCGGTGGGGCTTAAACATCAGTCAAAATATTTTCTTGAATTGACTCCATCAGTGCCAGAGCAGGAGAACAACCTCTTTAAATAATCTGCCTCCAAAAGCAGGTACTGACTTTTCAGTTGTGTTTTTTTTTTTTTTTAATAGAAGTAACATTAAAAATATTGTTACTTTTCAGCCAACACTGCTGGGAAAGGATGGAAAGGGAGTGAGGGCCTGCTGCAGAATCGTACAGCCAATCTTAGTATCACTTCATTTTCAAATGAGGAATTTGGTAGTAAACAACCTTTTCCTTGTACACAAACATTTTTAATTTCATGCCCTGCTAATCATACATCTGTTAGAGCTCCTTTTCCATCCATTGCACTAACGATAATAGAAGAAAAATTATCGCACTAACAATGTGGTTTGTCTAAAATGAAAATTGAGTAATAATCAACGTTCCTCTGTGGGATGAGGAAACGAAGCAGCGCTGGCCCAGTGGAGGTGACAAAGATATGGTTTGAAAAGCGACGCCTTCACACACAGCTCACCAGTGGCCCTTGCTGCTGGCAGCCCCTCTGCACCCCAGGGTTAGTGTAAGAGCCCTTTTGGGACTGGTTCATGTGACAGCTTCTCTCAGGCTCCCTGGTGGTCCACAGCAGGCACCACCACCAGCAAAGCCTCTCCTGCTGTCATCACCTCGCTCACCAGCACCTCCTTCCCCTGCTTGCTTTCCTTCTGTTTTTCCCTCACCTCCTCTGTCAGCAAGATATTAATGTGACAAATGCTGCAGCACTGCCCTCACCTTCCCAGATCTCCTTCCTTCCAGCAGTGAGACCCAGTGGGTCTCAGCACACCAGACTTCAGATGCGTGCAATGCCTTTACCTGGGCCTTCCACACATCACAGCTGGCTGATGTGCTGCTCAAAAGTGCACTTAAATATGTGACCACACCCCTGAAAAACAAGTTCTTATCATCTCTTAGTACCATTAGTGACAATGTTGAGGTTGTTATTTAATAGACAAGCCCAGCTGAAATTCCAAGTTAATCAGGCCCCCAGAAACACTCACAATCAAGACCATCTGACTGCACCTTAGAAATAATTTTTTTTATGATAAAACACCAGAATGAGTTGCCCAGAGAAACTATGGATGCACCATTACCAGAAGTGGACAAAACCAGGTTGGACAGGGCTTGGAACAACTGTGGAAGGTGTCCCTGCCCGTGGCAGGGGAGTTTAAACTAAAGCATCTTCACAGTTCCCTTCCACCCCAAGCCTAAGATTTTTTTGATTCTAAGTTTTACTGTCTTGCACTGCCCACGCTCCTCTTTTCTGGACTGCTGACACACAGCTTTTGCCTTTTTAGACTCCTCCTATTCCCATAGATGTGCTGGGCCAACTCCAGCTCAGAAATATTGCATTTGTAAGACCTATGCAATGGTAACTCAGAGTTTTAACAAGCAATGAGAATCCATCTGAAGCCTCAGGTAACGTGGCACAAAGACATTCTGGGCAGAGGTACACGACTCTGCTACACCTGGGACTCCTCTCTGGCCTCCAGTCCTCATATTAGCATGCTGAACCCTCTGCTCCTTCCAGAGGCTGTTTTCTAAAGCACAATTATCTACATAAGCTCTCCCCTGTCTTCACCAGAAGTGCAGTTGTTTGACTAATCGGCTTTAAGGAGACTTGTGAGTTAACTAATATCAATTAATTACTCCCATTTTGCAGATAAGCAAACAAAAGAATAAGAAAAGGAAAGCATTCTGGTCTAAATTAACGGAAGGGAAATCAGGGCCCAAACCCACTCTTTGACCTGGGTCCAGTGGGGGAGAGGACCTTTGCATCCCCAGCCCCCTGCCTCCTCCTCAAGCAGCAACACCAGCCCTGCCCTGCACAACCTTCAGCTCACTGAGGATGCACAGGCAGCCTCGAGTTCTTTATTTCACTTGTGCCTTCATGCTAAAGCTACAGGGATTAGAAACATCACTGTACAAGCCAGCTTTTTTATTACTCAAGAGACAGTTTTAGCCCAGCTGCCCCAAATGCAGTTACCCCAGAGGCATCACCACTGCTCCATCATGCTCACAAGGGAGACACGATCCAAACCAGGCTGTACCCAAGAGTAGATGACCATGACCAGCAAGAACACAGGCACTGACACCTCCCTTCTGTCCATGAACAACAAAAGCATTCAGCTCTGGAATCTTCTGACCTCTAATCAGAGTGCATTCAGCCAAACTACCTTGCCAGAATTAACAGGGAAAAGGGAGGGGAAAAGAATAAAAAAAGACTTCGTTGAGCAAAAGTACGCTTAGACACATTTGATGTAATAGTCATATGATTAACAAACTGTCATATCAAAGTTTTCTGCAAAGTAGGAACATTCTGACAGTTCATATTTTAAAAACTGACATTTTGATTCATTACTGTAAATAGCACTCGGTATTAAATATTGTGACAAGGCATACAGTGTATTTTTTGAGCTCTATAACATTTAGGAAGTACTGGATTTTTTTAGCTTTTTTTTTTTTAAGCACATATAATATCAAAAGCAGTTAGAGCAGAACTCCAAGAAAGCTTCTAGAGGAGAGAACCATGATTTCTGAAATAACCTACTTCTCTGCCGTCATCTCAAGCACTGTTGGGAACTTAGGCCCACAAGGATCTTAATGTACTGTTTGCATAATAAAATAGGGAATTGTCTCACAGAACAAAAGAGCTATAAGGAAAGTGGCTACTTTAAATAATGTAAAATTACTCACTAGCAAATCATCCTGAAGCTGGCGTAAGAGGGAGAGCGCTAAAAGCTGCTGAATTATCACTCAGAATATCTGAGTGCAGGTTTATAACTGATATAAACAACACAACCTCCAAATGACTGCTCAAGTGTGCACCTCGCTTATCCCCTCAGTTTTCCACCCCCTTGTGCAGCCCAGCGTGGCCATGCCCATCCCAGACAGAGGCAGCACTCCCTCACTGCCAGGGTGGGCAGGAAGGGCTGCCCCATCGGAGCTACCAAGCTCATGGACAGGGGTCCACAGGAGGGCAGCTCACACTGCAGGGATGCTGTGAGCCACCAGAACCCACCAGCCAAGACAACTTAACTCCCTTATAGCTCCCTGCCAAGTTCCTTCCTGCTTATGTATCCCTTTCCCTGGATCACCAGTCATCAGGGCAAACAGGACTGGGACCAGAAACAATACTGCCAACGTTCTGCGTTTCCTGAAAAGCAAACCACTTGATGGAGAGATTCAAAATAACAGCCCAAGCTAACATAAAGCTCTTGCTAGAGCAGCAGAGGAAAACCAGAGGCTGCCTAGCTGTTTGCAAGAAGCTCAGTTGTTATGAGGACTGCAGTCCAGTGCTTTGGAAAGAAAAATGGTTTACCATTATCATTGCTCGCAGCCAGCTGCAAGTGGACCTCTGGGCTCAGTCTACTGACAGAATGGATGCACCGCCACAAACATGAGCCCAGAGCCCACCCCAGGCTGTGATGAGGCTGTCACGCACCCCAACGATGGATCACAGCACTGTTTCAACAGAGGCTTGATCTAGCACAGCCTTTCCCCAGGAGCAGCTACACACCACTCCTGTGCTGGAAATCCTGTGGATGTGCCCGCACGCCAGCAAGTGTGGCAGTAGTAGTGGTCTAGCCAGACATCCAAAACATATTGGCACCACTATAATTTGTCCATTCACCAATATGTTTTCCTAAAAACGCCCATATGCTTTTCCTGCAGTTCCCATATGCTTTTGCAAGGAGAAACAAAAACATTTTGTTAGTCGCGAGCGATTGATCGCCACATATTTCACAGAAGTCAAGTAGAAAAACAAAAACAACAACAAGAAAAAGCAGTCAGCTGCTTCCCCCTCCTCCTCCTCCTCTCTGTGCACGGAGGGAACTGTGAAGAGCAGGAAAAAATTCAGCCCACAGCAAAATACACACACCGCTCTTTTTTTTTTTGCACTGCAAGATATTCTAGGAATTGCAGGAGGAATCTTCATTAAAAACAAGCTATCAAGGATCTGGCAGCCAGTGGCATTCCAGACAGTAATTCAGCATCGGGTGCTCGGCGCTCGCTCGGGTCCTCGCCGCAGGCAGCGCAGCCCACAGGAATCCACACTCCTGGAGACGCGCTTTAAACGAGCCAGGGGGTGGGAGGACAGGGTGGTGAAGAGGTTACAGCCCTTCCAGTTCACGGGGGGCTCATTGAGCTCAAGCCTATCTCTCTGTGCAGGTATAAAGCCCCCTCTCACAGGCAGGGCTTCCCAGGGAGGTGCTGCCTTGCCAGAATCCCGGAGCAGCGGCGGGCGAGGGGAGCGGGCAGGCTGGGTTCAGCTGGGAGCAGGCACGTGGGTGTACAAGTATGTGTGTGTCAAGGCTGGAGCATGTGGGAACCGTAGCTGTTTAGTTACAGACTCATTAGGAAGCAGCAGACCCAGGGCCAACGTTCAAAGAGGAGCAATGCAAAACATTTCTCTGGAGAAAGATTAGCGTGTGTTCTTCTTTACACAAATAAAATTAAAGAGAGAATCATAATATAGACAAATCAATTAACTTCTGAAAAGCCAAGGGCACTGCGTGCAAGAGCAGACGAGAGGGGAAAAGCTTTGTTACAGGGCCACCAAAGCAGTGCATAGGCTTTGTTCCCTGGAAAAGAAATTCAGCTATTGCTGCATGAAGTTGTGATGTCAGTCCCAGCTGCATCACGCTCACTGTTACATGGACACAGCTGCTTCCTTCCCTGCACAAACCTATATATCACTATAACCTTACACACCAAGGGCTGGGGATCATCTTTGCAGAGACCATGGAAAATACCTGAGGGCAGAGGTCAAAAGACTACAGGAGTGCTTGACTCAGTTCCAGCCTAAAAGAGAGAGTTTGAGGCTGACTTTGTTTTAGAGAATACTCAGAGCAGCATGCACCCTTCTATCACAATAAAACTTCCTGTGACGCAGACCCATGTTCTACAGTTCTCCCACAAATTTAACCAGGAATGCTCTTTGCAAAGCTAGTTTTCTAGCAGTGATCTAATCTCACACCAAACCTAATGAGAGACCAGATGCAACAGGTCAAGAGCCCAATTTTTCACAGAAATGAAGCTGAAAACCCAGTCAAGAGAAGAGAAATCAATCTCTTGCACAAGACACAGAGTAAAAAACCAATTTGTCAGACACAGCTTGCTTGGCAAGATACATTTTATGATATGTTTTTGTCTTGAGAGGAGTTGTAAGCACCTGAAAATCTGACCTCAGCCCTCACAAATACATTGATGTTGTAGCTCAAGCACTGACTGGAAAGCAAAACTAATACTGTCTCATTTAGTTAACATAAGGGCATATTTAGTTAATATAACAATGGGCTTCTTCCTAGATTTCATCTTTACAGCAACCCACTGGGATGGTTTATTAAACTTAGCCAGGAAAGATACCACAGAAAGGGAGAGACTAAAAGAAGAGCTGCCATTAATCTTCCATAGCCCAGCAACTGGGAAGATCAGGCCTTGAACCAGATTCTACGTTCTTGCTATTAATCTCCTGTCCTCTACTTATTAATCCCTGGTCTGTCTTTGTCTGTCAACATTTATTAATGGCCCCAAATGTTTGCAGTAAATAGGATACTGAAATCTCATCTCCAGCTAGATGTAATTTACACACACCAAAAAAAAAAAAACCAACACAAAAATTAGACCCAAGAAGAAGGTAAAGGAAGAAAGGAGGGATGTACATTGTGTGTCAAAAGAGAAGAATGAAAGTGCAATTAAATTCAGTGACACAAGAGAGTGAAGATTCACTGTCCTGATTTTGGCCTGCCACACAGACATCCCATGCTCCTAAAGTCAGGTAACATCACAGCAAATACCAAGGTAGTGGTTCACTCATTATCCACTTCTCAGCAGGGCTGCACACGCTGCTTTCTTCCCCCAGCTGCCATGACTCTGCAGCACCTCGAGCACCCTTCTGACTCCTGAGGTGGCACAACTGAGAGAGCCTTGAGGACAGACCCCCTGCCCTGACACTGGTCCTGTTCTGCAATCTTACCCTTCCTGCAATCAAACCATTATATCACAGGATGGGCACAAAGCAGTTTATGTCCTACACATAATCCAGCAAGGGACTCCTACAATACTTTGGAGTGGTTCGTCATGGTGATCCTTAAGTCACAGGTAAATATCTCCAGTGAATTTGACAGAACTGGCAATTCTAAAGAATGATTTAATTTGTTCCTCACATTAATTTCTATTTGTCCAGTGAAACACAGATTCAGCTAATAATACAGGCAGTTTTCCACCACCAGCTGGGAGCATCTACAGCCTGCAGAGAGCCACGTCATGGCTGGGGAACGAGTTCAGGTCCACAAGCAGGAAAGCTTTGTTCAAAAATGAGGCCAAAGCAACGTGACCTGCAGAACCAAGCAATTGTTCCCATGCAACATTCCCATTTGCAGAACGGCCTGCATGTTTTCTGCTTCCAAACCTGGACCCAGAAACAGTAAAACCACCTCAAGTCTCCTGGGCAGGCTGGCCTCCCACCACCCCTGGCTTTGGAGAAATGCCCATCAGTTGCTGAACGACTGAGCGTGGTACCGAGGTCTCCTCGCTCTCCCTGAACTCAGCAGCTGGCAAAAGCCCTGGCACTTGATCCATTCCTCACCTGGAAGCAAGGCAGCCCTGTCAGGCACCTGGTCAGATGTACAGACAGGCTCTTCCAAGGGACTTCTGTGGGTGCAAACAGAAAGGTCAGAATCAACGTTTTGATCATCATAAAAGCAGAAAGTAAATCAAGCTGGCTGCCACACCTCGCCAGGAAAACAGCCCCAAAAGGGCATGTAAGGCCAGCTGCCCTCCTGCACAGAGCAGACCATTGCATTTTTTCCTCCCCTCTGGCACAACTCATGTGTCAGTCTGTCCCTGTTTTGACCCATATAGGGGTTTTTTTCACACGTTGGCAGCACAGATTACATCTGAGCAAGTGTTGGAGTAGCTGAGGTTGATTTGGAAGAGAAGCTACTTGTTTTAAATCACTGCAGAGCTGGTGAAAGGCACTGACGTAAGGGCTGCAGGTAACAAAGTCTCTTTCAAAGCCTGACCAGACGCCCTTCTGCCTCTCATGCTTAAAGCACCTCTTCTTCCAAAGCCTCAGCCACCGCTCAGGCCAAGGGTGAGTCACTCCCACAGCATTGGCTTTGCCATGCAAGCATCAAGGAGCACCAAAGCAGAGATGGGATGCATTAAACACACAGCCATTGTGGAAAAAGAGTCAGGGTAGGACAGCCCAAACCCTACCGCCACCTCCAGCTCTGGTTTCCTTTCTGGGTGCCTCCAAAGACACCCAATTAAAGAGAAAAAACAGTTTTTTGAAGTTACCACAAGCTTTTTTCAACCAGCACTCTTTAATACTTCCAGTTTATTGATATCTGAGCTTACTCTGATGTTTTCTATTTCCTTTAATCTAAGTCCTGGAGAAGAAATGAGCAAGTTTAAAAAATACTAGTGATGATTAGTGAAAGGTCCACCTCAGGCTACCCCAGGTCTCCCAGCCCACCATGCTCCTGGTGTCACCAGGTGACCCCCAGCTCCTCCTAACTGCATCTTCACCCCTATTTTCCTGAGATCAGCCAAGGACTAGAAGTCATTAATGAGAAGAAGGACAGACACATCTAGACAGCTGCATATATTATTTCTTTTAACAAAGCCAGGCTAAAACTCATTAGCCCCACCATCAGCTGTCTAGCTCAGGAGAACCAGGTCTGGCAGGGCAACAGCTTTGCCCTCCCGGTCTGTGGTGAAGGAAGGGGAGCAGAAGTTCAGCAGTTGCTTCAGATCCACACCGAAGTGCAAAAAGCAGAGAAAAATTTGCTGAGAACCTGCCCACACAGACCCTGGATATTCTTTTCATATTTGCCATGACAAAAAATTCACGTTAACATTTTTGCAAGCACTGTAAGCCTGTATCAAGTGTCAGCAAAGAGGCAGACAGGTGTCCTGACCACAGAGGAGACAGCATATGCAAACAGTTTGGAATTTATTACTATTATTTTTTAAAGGGAGAAACAAATCCCAGAGATTTTTCTGTGCATGATACATTTTCTGCTCCCTGTTTGATGTTGCTTTCAGACTTCAGACTTCAAATAGCTAACACTAACCTATGTCTCAAGCCTGCTTTAAACTAATGCCCCTTATGTGACCATAAATGAATGCATGGTGAATCACTTATGCCACACACAGTGGGGGTGATGAGCACTGGTCCACGTCTCCTGACTGCTGCATGGACATGGGTAAGTCAGAGGAAAGGAGATCCCAGCTCTCTCTACACCACAGCCAGATAATTCAGCATAGTGTCTTTGCATTTTTGGAGCTGACAGCACAAGCTCCAGGTCATCAGCCCAACCACAAGTCAGAGAGAACAACCCAAGCACTGGCATTTTCTGCAAAGTGTGGCGAGAGAGATATATAATCTGCATAGGCTGCACTTCCACTCTCTCCTGCCTGCCTTTAGGAGATGCTTAAGAGAAGCTGCATTTTAATTAGTAGCCCCAACCAAGGGAATCTGATCTTGACAGTAAGGGAAAGAGAGCAACCCAAAGTTACAGACTTCAGGCTATGTGGGTCCCAGCTCTTCGCTTCTCTGCTGATATTACTGCTTCCAGAAATTAAATCAAAACCCTGCTTAACTTCACAGAGGTTGCAATTTGCATCTAAAGCACTGCCTAAGCCTCAGTTGTAATAAACAAATAAAGCTCCACTGAAATCCAAGGAGTTATTCTGAGTTTGTCTGGTTACAAATCTGCAGACCCATAAACATTAGAGCACATCCAACCTCCAGCTAAGTATCTTCTAACAGAAGACCATTATCCTTGTCAGATGGATTGGGATAACTTGTTTAAAAACACTCTTGAATAGTCATTAGAATCACTGGGTTTTGGTGGTTATACTTTGAGAATAAACCCCAGCAGCTATTAAACACTGGAACAAGGCATGTTAACAGTCCACAAACAAAGCTGGAGTGGAAATATAGCTATGGTTTGGGATTTTCATTGGGAAATTGGTAAAATGGAGACAAGAAAGAAAATACAAAAACTAAACTGAGCTGTGCATACACACTCAGAAATCAACCACATTATTTGACAGGTAATGAATGAAAAAGGAACACAGGGAAGAAGGAAGCAAAATCATGTAATTCTGTCCTCCTTTTGAGCCTTACTAATATTTTGGGTATAGTGCATAGACAAGATGTGCAGCCAAGGAAATACAGATTCATTTCACTGACTGTCACTGTCCCTAATCGCTGACCTCAGGGTGGATTCCTCTCCCTGGCACCTTCCTCATCTCCTTGTAATAAACCATCCCAGTGGCAAACCTGTGCTGGCTGTGCTACCCAGGAGCAGAGCAGCACTGCTGACCAGTTTTACAGATCTCTGCCCAGGGATGAACACCACTACATCCATGCCATGGACATACCACTGCCTTCTTTAAACCATCTCACCAAATGAACCGGTTCCCTCTAGCAAAAGGCCACTCCATCTGCTGTGAACAATCTCCTGTTCAGGTTGCTGCTTTGCCATAGCTTTGCTGATAAAGAAAAATTCTGTTTTGTTTGGGTTTTTTCACTTTTCCTGACTAAATGATATTGCCAAGAATCAATTACGAGCCTAAGCTAAGACAGGGAGAAATGGAAGAGTTATGCTTCACATTTTGCAGAATATACACAAGCATCCCAGGCTCTGCCATGGGATTCAGGTGCTAATTATGAAGGGCCATCATCACTTCACCACAAAGAAGTCCCTTTTAGCAGCTCCTCAACTTTCGAGCCTTCTGAAGGGACAGCCCTGACCAGGACAGCTCTGGGTCAGCAGGGAGCATTTGAGCTGTTTCTTCATCTGACTTTTATTCATTTATAACTCAAGCCAGGGAAGTACTCTGATGCCCACGTGCTCAGACACAGATGGGAAACCAGCACATCAGGCAAGGCAGTGGCACTGCTGGGTCCTGTGCTAAGAGTGTAACAAGGGCACTGTGGTGCCAGCCCCTGTCTCACAGCCTTTGGGCTGTAGGGTGGCAGCAGATGGGGGCCCCACATCCCAGCTGCTCTTCTGGGCTGGCACATCACCACACTTGCAGGTATGGCTGTCACACCCACACAGGTGCCTGCACCAACCACAGCTCTCTCCTGGCTCAAAAGAGAAAGGGCAGAGAGCAACACAGACACTCCACACACACCCACCACCAGTGTGTGCACAGGGGTGCTGGGAGATAGGCATATTTAGAGCTCCACAGAGTGCACTCCATCGTAATTCCCTTCTCTTCCAGCTCTGGATGCAGCCTTAAAAATCCATAGCTCCAGACAGCTAGCCCACACACTGCTATTGCAGCTCAGCAGGGAAAGGATGAGCTCAATTTTGCCAGTCATATTGGAAGGAACCAAAAAAGAATTTAGTAGTAGTATTTTGTGAAAATCAAAGAAACACACCCCCATCAAATAAAAGACAAAACAGGAGAAATGATATGGAGAAACAGTCCCTGCTATTGCTTCTGTTGTCAAGAGCTGCTTCCAGTTGCAACCAAAGCTTAGGTAGCCAGGGGCAGGGAGAGCCACCACAGTCTGCCAGTGTCATGCTCCACAGCACTGCCCTCCTGCACCAAAGCACCTCTGAACCTTGAGAGCAAGCTCATCCAGGAGAGGGGTACTTGGACATGCTGCTCATGGCTCCCCAGCCCCATGTGCTGTGCTGGATCTGCAGGGACAAACATCTGAGACAACAATCCCACACGTTCCTCTTGCACTGCAAATCAACAGCCAAACCACAAGCGCACAGGAGCACCCAGCTGAGCACATCCAGAACCCAAGAGCAGCTGCCAGCCCCTCACCCAAGCCCCTGCCACACACAGTGGGCAGGTTTGCTCCCTGCTTGACAAGACCTTCTTTTCACCAGCCACTGTAGGAGCTTCCCAGAGAGACCAAAGAGAAAGTCAGGCATAGCTCCAATAAGCACCTGGACCTACAAACAACAGATTAAATTCTCAAGCTACAAAACTATGTTTTAGCAAAAGTGCAATTGAACTCCATGTACTTGTTACATTTCTAAATATACTCTGGTTGTCAAGACAACAAAGAGACTGATGGATCTCTAAAGTGTACTGTATCCATTTAATTGTCAGCATTTCAAACTGACTCAAGGAGGGAAAAAAAAATGCTGCGTGATAAGTCTAATTGTCATGGTTACCACTGGCTAACCCCATAATAAAAATATATATATTCTGGCTAAATGTGCCAAGCCATGTGAAGAGCAGATGGGAGACATTCTCATTACTGCAACAGCCTCCACTGGAAAACTAAACTTGAGGAAAGATGCGAGAGACTTTACAGAGATCTCAGACACAACAGACACCGTGGGCTGCATCTTCCCAGTCGTTTGGCAGCAGTTCCTCAGGCTTTTCCGCTGTGCTTATCTGCCCCAAGCGTGTTGGGACAACCCATAGGGCTGGGGCTGCCTCACTTGGGAACATTCTGGTTTGGGGATCTCATCCCTTACCGAAGAAAGCCTGAGATGGGAGCTGTTACTCCTTAAAAGCCTCTGATGACATCTGATGTGCAACCACCTGGGCTTTGCACTCCCACCCTCGCCCCCTTGCTCTCCTCTCTCCTGAGGCAATACCCAAGCCCACAGGTACAGCTGCGCCAGGAGGCTGCTACAGCCTGGACCTTCTGCTCCCACTCTGTGAACAGCTAAACCAAGGGCTATGTCCAGGCCTGGGGATGAGGAAACAAGTGGGAAGAAACAGGCCACTGCTGCAAATACACCTGCCTGAGGCTGAGTTGGGAAGCATCACTGACCCCCAGCCAGTCTCTGCAAACCATCTGATAAGCATGGTTCAGCAGCATGAAGAGCCTCACTATTCACATGAGGCCCCTCCTGAAAGAGATGCTTTCCAAAAAGAGCCCTCAAACATTGGCTTTTTACACTTATCACCTCAAAAACAATATCTGAGTTATCTACCTGGATATACAATGGTTGTGGCTTTTCTTCGCTGACCAGAACTCATCCACCTACTCTCAGTTCCCACATTTCTTTCATTAAACCAAAGTTTAAGTTGCAGGAGAAAGGCACCAGTGTCATTCAGGTACAAGAACCAATGGAAAACCATTTACATTCACCTGGTGAGCACTGACTTAAGATTTGGACTCAATGAGCCTAGTGCATCTCTTCCAATTCAAAATATTCTGTGATTTCAGTGAAAGGGGAGGTTTCCAATTAGTCTGAAGCTTACCCAACATTTTTGACAGAAGCCATCTCAAAGCTGAATCATCCTTCAAAGTCTCCCCCAAACTGTTGCACTCCTTCACACAGATAAAAGCTCTGCATCCCTGCTGTCAGACACTTTCAGGGAAACCATAAGGTGTTGCCTAAAACCATCTCCAAGAGAGCCACAAAGTAAAATCTGGTTGGAAAACACTGCTTAAGAGAAACACCACTTTCCAGGCGCCTCAAGCAACACATCTGAGTTCGTGATATTTTCCCTGGAGCTTGCCCCTGCTCATTACCAAGATGAACAATTTCTGAATTCCAAATACGAGATTCTCAGTGATGTAAAATGAACTTTTGTAACTACCCATACAGTCACTGTGTCGTTCATCTCTTGTGCTGCTTCACAGAGCGGTCTGTGCGTGAAGAAGGGCAGTGAATGTCAAAACAGAAGTAGCACAGAAGGGTCATTCCTGGGGCTTGTGTGAGAATTATTTCAAATAGTACTTAAATTAGGAGATGAAAAGGAGTCTTGGGCACAAAGAAGCCTATGGTCTAATGAAAGTCAAAGGGACCTAGAGGCAACTGGTTTTTTACAAGTATCTGGGTACACCCAAGCCAATGCAGCATCAGCATTTTGACCCTACATAATTTCAAAACTAAGCATTACCCATAAGGAACTTCAAAGAGGTTACAGTCCTTCTGAAAGCTGTATCCAGACCTTAACTGAGCTGAAACCCCAAACAACCAAAAGCTTAAAATCATGCTTCTATTTCAACACCATGCAGGTGCAAGAACCTAAGTTTGGCTTCCCTGTTAGTGAAAGCGCTCGCCTAAGGCACCACGCTTTTTCAGTTATGGCTTGGGACAACTGTTACATTCTGTACCAATGAAGAATGTGCTCTCTGGAGCAAACTCCCCAGGATGACTCCTTTGCATTGGCACAAATGGACTCATTTGGTTTAGATAAAAGGATGTTCCCTTGCATCATTTTCATTTGATTTTTTTTTTGTAAGATAGAGAAACAGTTAATTTTGCTAAATGAGTTCTCTGTTGCCATGACTTCACTGCAGACAAACAAAAAGCCATCAAGCTCCTTTTCCTTGGGCGCTGTTTTTTTTAAACAGGTATTTGATCATCTTGATTCTCTTGCTTCTTTTCTCAACATCTGGATTCCCAGCAATATCCTGCAGTCAGACAGATACATAATGGCTATAGCTACTCAAATTACAGAGATAGTCCTGCATATAGACATCCCCTCACAATTCACCTCTGCCAGCTGCGCCAGTGCACCCTCTGTGACTCCGCAAGCAGGGCAGCACTGCCTGCAACAGCAGGCAGCAAATCTCTCCAAATGAAACCCTAAATTTATGGGATTGGACCCTGAAAGTCATAATTCCCACACTCCCACCAAGGACCAGCCAGCAGATGCCTACCCACCATCAACCCAGGCTGCTGCCCAGGATTTCGCCCCAGTCGAAAACCAGAAGCCTAAAGTCCTTCCCACTGCCTCAGTTTCTCCAGTGGACAAAAAAGGCTGCACAGGCATCATCTGCCTCCATGGGGTGTTACAACATTGGCTAAGTTAATATTCATAGAGTACACTGGGGATTAAGAGTATTATAGACTTTACTGAGGGAGAGAGCTTTTTCTTTTTTAATGTTTGCATTGAATAGACAGACTATGTAGAAACAGCTTTTGTAGCCTACAGCCATTATCCTAGTAAAAGGCTTATTACAGCATGCAGCCTACCAGCTCACCTCCAACCAGTCTCGCTTAAACACATGTAGGTGGAAGTGCTGCTCATTCCAAAGAACTTTCTTTTTCACAGTCTCTGCCTGATGGAGATTCTGGATAGCTGGGCTCACAAGGCAGGGCTTAGGATATAAATATTTCAGTACAAGCTTGTTGTTCAGTACCTATTTACGGCAATCACAGAACAATTAATTACCTCCCATCTAAGACTAATTCCCGTCTCTTCCAAAAAGACTGAAGGGGGGTGAGTTTTGTCTCAGGACTTTCAATTTCCTGATGAGTCACAGCAGACACACTACAATAAGCTCAATACTTCAATCAGACTGTTTCTTATCCAGATATATTCAATACATGACTAAGATGTGGAGTGTGCTATTTTAAGGGCTGATTTCAGGCATTGTATGCATAATGCTCTCTCCTCTGAACACACGCTTTCTCCTGGATAAGACAGATGTACGTCCTACACCACCATCCCTTCTGCCCACCCTCTCAACCCCCCAAAATCCTACATGAAAATAAACACTGCAAAAGGAGAAAGTAAAGAATTGCACATTTGGTGCACTGATTTCTACAACATGCAGCCCTCTCTCCCACTTCACTAGCTCATTCCCTGCCCTTTGGCAATAAAATAACTTATGTGACAGCAGCATCTGACAAGAAGAAAACATTTGCAGACTGCACGGGTTGCAACAAGTCCACAGTGTCTTGCTTTCTTCGTTCCAGGGCCAAGAATGATACATTTCTTGTTCTGCCCCAAGGAGCAACTCTGCATCCCTGTACGAATCCTCAGTTGTCCCCAGTTCCCACGCCACCCACTCACAAGCTCCCAGGCTCCATGAGGCAGGCAGGAGACACTTTGCCCGACCTCCAGCAACACAAGTTATGGGGATCAGCAGGTGCCCTGTGGTCCTCATTATTTACTTAATTTAACAGACTTAGATATAATTTATTGTGTCAATTGGACAATTGTTCCCAGCTGGGTCATTTGAGCCTACAACAGGTTGCATTCAGCCTCAGCCTGACCACAGCCAGCTGAGAAAACTGTGAAGAGCAGAGCCATGGTCACATTTCCCTGGACCATGTGCATGCCTAGGTTCTCACAAGCAATGCAATTAAAAGCTCCCAGACACCAACAGCTGCCTAAAACATGTGTGACTATGACAACAAATAGGTTAAAGACCATACTGTGCTTGAGTGACAGACTGGGTACAGGTGACAGACTGGGTACAGGTGACAGACAGCTGTGCTGTTGGTTGGAGAGTTGCTGCTGGGCCATCAAGGACATCAGCTGCTCCCAGAGCAGCCCCTGCCCATACACCACCTCAAGACTACCCCTGTGCTCATTGCTAACTGCAGTTTTCCCCCTGGCACAACTGGACTGTGCAAGCAGTTTCTGCACAAACAGCAGCAGTGCCAGTTTCTGCCAAGCCCATGCTAATTGCAAGTGATTCCAGCTCAAACGCTCTGAAGTCAGGTGTTTAGGTGACGCGTAACCAAGGTCTCACATTTGTCTCATTCACCAGCTCTCCTGTGGTGAATGAACCTACCACCAGCTATGAAGATCTGTCACAGTCTCTTCTCTTTCTTTCTCCTTGGAAAACCTTCCAGGTAAATTCTTATTTTATGCCAACAAAAATGCAGAACATTTTCAATCCTCGCGATGCTCTCAGCCTGTTGGTGTAATCGAACTCACAGCAGCACAGAGGACATGGTCACCAATATTCCATCCAAGGCAGAAGATCCTTCAAGCCTCAGCAGCTCCTCAGGTGCTACTTTAAAAATTTCAATGTCTCCTCACTTATCTCAGAACTGGAGGGTACTTTAGGAACGTTCAAATAATTTCACAAACTCTGTGAAAATGAAAAGGGTGAGTGGGGAAGGATCATTTCACCTGCCCAAGCCCAGCTTGGAAGGACCAAGAAAAGAAATAGACTGAGCTGTGTTTTAAGTTTAAAACATGGTAAATACCCTCTTGAGTAGGCTCAGTTAGGTCACTTTAAGTAAGGTGAGAATATTCACCTATACTTTATTGATTTCTATTAAATACTCTATTATCTCAGTCTGGGTGCTTATGGAACAGGCAGCAGGCTCCACGAGATCTACAGAGACAATCACTTTGAGTCGCAGGTGGCAGAGCAACACAGCTCTGAATACACACAGCACCCCAGATGGAATCTCAGCATCTCTCCATTTTTGAGTACCTGGGCTATCCATTTCCAACCAGAACAGAAACATCTGCTGCACTGTGCAGTTCTCCTTCCTATGGATGGCAACCAGCTCCCTTGGACAGAGCATCAGAGACCATGAGCTGATGGCTTGGGCCATGCTGCAGAAGCTGCCTATGGAGTCAGTGCCCCAACACTAGTGCAAGTTACTCTCTTAAAACTAATGTTATGAACAAAGAGAAAATATAGGACCACCAAAAGAAAATCCTCAACTTAAAAGGGGTCATAAATTATCTTTTTGGTTTTTTGGAGAACAATGCCGGTTACAAATGGGTTTGCAGCCTAAACAGACAACTGACGAGATTCAAGCTCATCTCATATTCTTAAAATATGTAAGACCAGGATTCTCCCATGCCAGGCAGTAAAGTCCACATGCCTTCCTGAAAAGCCATTTGGAAAGTTTCTAAATGCAGTAGGAGAAAAATAATCCTGTTTGGTCCATGCCTGTTTCTCCCTCTCCTCCCATTAGCACATGGGGAGAAGGTTGGCTTAGAGCAATACAACATTTCAATTTGAATATGAATCACTCCTCTGGTGAGAAAACAAAACAGAAGCCCATTTCATATGAGCCTTATCTGAGGATGTAATGAAAACCAACACGTATAACAGGAGCAATTGAAATAAAACATGGTGAAAATACTGCCTCAGACAAACAAACAACAACACTTTCCATTCTAGAAGATCCCAAAGTGCTTTACAAATTCACAGAGCCAGGAGTAATTTCATCTGCCACTGAAACATGGTTATCTCTAGATGAGTACTTAGCACCATGTTTTAGTTCAGGATGGAGGTAAGAATATCATCAAGCAGGAACTGTGAGAGAGTTCAGGACAGCATGATCCTTCCGTGGGAAGTGCACCATTCTTCTGGAAAGTGGAAGTTGGGTTTAATTTTGATTCTTAATTCAAGGCGCCACTAAGTGGGCCAAGCACCTGAACATGCACAAGATGTTACACTTAAAATTTAAGTGACTGGATGCAACAAGATGGAAATCCAACTCACGTATGCTGGTATTCTCCAGCTTCTGACTCAAAAGCAAGAAAACAGCAGCTAGGTAGAAGATTAAAACTTCTGAACCTGCCTGGGGATTACAAATTAATTTCTTATCATCCCACAGGGCTGAATGATCAGGATTTCCTTCCCCTGGTTCAGCTGCTCTCTCCAGATGGAGTTTAGGGTAAAATGCTTCTCCTCTCCCCAGCTCCCCTCCAGCAGGCACAGAAATACTCAACCACTCTTCAGAACCAGTTGGAAGCAAAGCACAGCACTACCACCCACCACTGCTAATGAATGGCAGGCTTGCACTTCAGCTTTACTGAAACACTGACAGAAACATCATTTTCACCCTCCCTCCTTTGCCCCTTGGCTCTTCCCATCCAGCTGCTGTCACTGGGGCTCTCTCCTCACTGGAGACAGTCCTGGCCTGCTGTCACAGAGCTGGCCAACAGAGAACTGCTCCAAATTCAGGCCTTTCTCATGCTACTGAAACGTCAACACACAAGAACAGAAGTCCTTCAAGAGCAAGGGACCTGAGCAAGTGATCCGCACATTTCCAGAGCCAAATGTTGACTTCTCCTCCTGGCAGCATCTGGAAGCTTGCAGATTATTTATCTGCATCTTAGAAACAGCTATTTAGTCCAGCAAACACATCAACAATTCACCTTGACTCAAAAGAGTGGTTTGCTGAGCTCTGAGGAAACAATGAAAAAATCATATTTTTCTTATTTTTTTTGCCAAATGTCTGTTAAAGCTTTTCTGAAAGGAGTTTACTTAATCCTTTCCCACATTACATTATATATACAGCTGCTATTCCAGAAACAAAACAAAACTTGGTGCACAAATGCAAACAAATCTGGTTTTGGCCTGATCTGCCTAAACCAAAAGCCAGCTTCCTCTTCTACTGGCTCAGGAGCAGAGACCCAAAGCCAGATAGCTCCTAAGATTTCTGAGAGGCTGACTTTTGGATAGGCTTGTTTGAGTTTGTCAAACCTTGGGACTGTGTGACAATTCAAGGGAAAATGCCCTTAAAATGAACATGGATTTGAACACCAATTTGGAACGCTACAACCAACGCATTTTTTTCTGTAGCAGTGACATCTGTACAACCATGCAATCATATTCTTGCCAGTTGGAGACTTGTCCTCATCTTGATATAAGCAGACCAAATTAATTTTGGTTTTGTGGGGGAGGGGGAAAAAAAATCAACAAACCAATAAACAAGTAAAGAAAATTACAATGAGCTTAAAGTGCCATACAGGTAATTGCCAAGGGGATTCAGGTAAAAAAAAAATCATCACTGATTCATCAGACGAGTCATTGAGATGTCAAAAGAACAAGCTATTAAAAGAAGTCACTCTTCCTCTCCACCTTTTATTATAACCTACAGCTGGAAGTGATCTTTTCTGCAAATCTCAAGACCATTTTGAAGTGCTGAAGATTTTAGGAAGTGAAACGTAGTTCTCAAAATGAACTTAAACTGCTTCAAAAATCTTCTATCAAAGGTTGCATTGTGCTTCTTTCTCACCATTGGGTATTTTAGATGGACTACCCACTACAAAATAAAAAAAAAAAAAGCCCCAGTGCAGTTCTAGTTGAGGGTCCAGGTTGGACGGGGCTTTGAACAATCCGGTATAGTGGAAAGTGTCCCTGCCCAGGGAAGGGTTGGAAAATGATCTTTAAGGCTCCTTCAAACCCAAATCATTCTAAGAGAGTCCCAAATTTGGTGACACAGGTGCTTTTAAGTTGTAGAAACCAAGCGAGAGAAAAGTTGCTGAAACAAGGGAAAGAAAAGGTGTCCAGTGCCACCGGAGCAAGCCACTCACAGAACACAAGGATAACCAAGGATCCCCTTGTCTCAGCTCCGCCACAGCCCCGAGAAGGGCTCTGCCAGGGAGCTGGCACCGCCTGGGGCCAGGAGGCTCCAGAATCTGCTCAGCCTGGCAGCAGAGTGGGAGGTGAGACTGCTGGCAGGAGCAGGCGGAGCAGCAGCGCTGGTGGAGATCATAAATGGAGGAGTGTTGTAAAACACGGAGGTGAGCACAGACTGACGCTCACCTTCACAGCTCCCCCCGAGAGGAGCACGGCTCGTCAGACTCTCACAGCTTTGAAACACGTCCAGGCTTTGCTGGATCAATCCAGGAACCTCATTCCTATGCATGTTTGCTCTCACACACAAACACGGCGAGGTTTTAACCACACACGTTTTGCACAAGTCCCGCAGGCCCAAACTTTCAGGTTACTCAGGAAACTTGGTCTTAAATGGGATTGTAAACGAAAGGAAAGAGATTACAGATAAAGGCAACAACCACAAAGGACTGCAGAGCAATTTGGGTTAGAAGGGAGCTTTAAAGCACTCCAACACTGAAGTACTCCAAAAAGAGAACCTTTTCTTAAAACAGGACTTACTTAAAAGGATTGCACCAACCGATCTTCCAAAACTGATTAAATCATGTGAAAAAATGGGCTGGGCTCTCTCCATTTAATATCACTCCCAAGTGGAAAGTTCTCGTCAAAGCTGTAATATATTCAGTTCCAGTAGAACAATTAAGTGACATTAGGGAGGCAGTTGCGACTCTCAGAAACAAATGACCTTGCTGTTTACCAGTATGTGCTGTGCCTTTAAAAGTTTCCAAAAGTAATGGTCTGTTTCTGTGCGTACTGGAATATCCAAGAGCATTTCATATTGTTTCTCATATCAAGAAAAGAGCAATTAGATCAATAATGAAACAGGAGAGCTCCCTTTTACTTTCTGCGGTTTGCAAAGAGGTTCATGTTTCTGTGTGAGCACAGCTCTTGTTTTAGTGATGTGAAAGTGTGTGGTTTGTGCGATACCCAGTTTCTTCTAATATTCGAGTTTCTGTTGTTATCTACCTACAATTTACAGTAAAGCATTTTTTATTCTCACACCTCTCAATCTCAAAATTAGATCAATTTTCCCAACAAGACTTTATTACCCATGCAAACCTTCAACAAATACTGGAAAGCTTGCTGACAACGCTCTCCTTGTTAATACAGCATGAAACCACCCAAGACATCACTATGTCTACCTATGCACGTGTCTGTCTATACAGACACATGAGGCAGCAAACAAAAGCTTTACTTTGGGGAAAAGGGCTACTTTTATGTTTGGAAAACAACTAGAATTCCACTGAAATTCATGCTGATGGGCCCAAGGCACCACATGCAGTGGGTAAAGATATTAAGCAATACTTGAACCACTGTGTATACATCACTACTTTGCTCTTTGTTGTGATTAGACTGCTATTTTAAAAAGATTTCAAAACACTTAGAACTTCCCCCCACCTCTGCAAAGCATGAATCTAATTCTAGTAAAAATTTCTGAAGAACCCTCCAAATGGGAAGGACACTGCAATTACTGGGGGTGGGTAATCTACTGGGTCTAGCATCAAACTGAACTAAGCCATTTAGAGCATTTTGGCCATCTCCACAACAGACAAGAGCACTGATATTTTAGCCAGAAATGTTAATTTCCAGACAGTTGTTTCTGGCCATGTGCTCTACTCCACAATCCTTGACTGTGCTGTCCCTGCAGCTCACAGAGAATTGCATCTTTGTCAAATACACTGAAGGTCCCAAAGAGAAAATTCTTCTGCATCTACAACACAAACATCAACTCAACAACAAAAATCTAAAACCAACTAGAATACTAAATAGTTCTGAAGGAGCAAAGTAAATCAGCAACAGCAAGGTTTTCAACCCTGTGGTGAGTCATCTGGTCAGCTCTGTAGTGTGAACCTAAGTGCACACACTAATGCTCTCTGCTTCTCAGTGATGCCCCATTCTGCATCTCTCTGGGCCAGCCTCAAAGTTTGCATACAAATATTGTTAATGGTCACAAAATCATCATGCTTATCTGGCATTAATTTAATGATGATGGTATAACAGTGCACTACCCAGTCACCCAGCTGCCCTGTCTTAGATTAATTCAGGCAAGACAGGACACAAACGTTCAAACTCCTTGACGCATCTTGCACCCACCCAGGGAGGACTCGGCTTTCAGCCAGTCTGCATAAATCCCAGTGGGATTAGTCAATGTTCAAGAGGCTCTTTTATGGGATAAGTAAGGAGGTCAGGTGCTGGGATCTAAAAAAAGGACATGATGGGTGAACATAATCCCCCACAAGACAGACCCTTCCAACCCTTTACAGCCAGCAACAGGGATGACTAGAGGCATACAGCAAAAACCATTATAGCCAAGGCCATGGAAACAAAACTGGAAAATGTACCATTTACTGTGTCATCTCAACATGAAATGAATGTATCTTATTTCATCACCAAACATGCCAAAAAAGACATGAAAGAGATGTACAGAGAGGACCATGAGACTATTGCTTACCTGACCCTAGCTAAAGCAGAGCTGCTGAAACCTTTTCGTTTCCCTGCAGACAGCCCTGATGCATTTGGGAAATAGCAGCAGCTAAATCTGGACTAACATGAGACTCTTTAAGACATCCTTCTCAACTATTTGGGCAATGCTCAGTAAAGCTAAGGTACACCACACTCTGCTGTAAAAGTGCCCCAGTTAGGTGTTGCCACTGTGGGCAGCTGCAAGTCAGAAAGTACTGTGCAACCAAAATGTTTAAAGTAAGGGTGGGTGCTAAGCCAAAACTGTTCTTCTAAATCAAGGTCACAATTAACCACGGTGACCATAGAGCTCAAGCATGCCAAATTTCAAAGGCACTTGGTTTTCCCATTGCTATCTCCATGCAGGAGACCTGAATGCGTCCTGCATCCCTCCATCCTCAGGTATTTCTCAAATTTGGATGACATTTTGGGATCTGTCTTTGAAAGTCCGGTAAACCTGAACTTGACACAGCAAAGAGACCATGGGAACAGCTTTGTTTATTTTAACATGAACTCCTGATGCACCTTAGGAGAGCCACCAGCTTCCCTACCCTTCACCAGCTCCTGCTGCAGCTAAACCCAACACTGGGAACGGCTCCAAACATCTCTCTGGAAACTAGCGTGATAATAAAACTTCTGCTGAAGTCACACGGCTCTCAGGCAGCACAAGATGGGCTATCAGGAAGTGGGACCCATCTCAAACCAACCACAAGCTTCTCGCCAACAGATTCCCATCAGCAGCACAGCACCAGTCATTGCCCTCATCTGGGCACCTGGCCATGAGAAAATGTTGGAAAAGCCTCTTCCGTCTTTCTCCTCCCTCTGACAAGTTCACTAATCACCACCACTGGACAGTAACTGCCTTCCCTCATCGATAACCTGAGTAGAATTTGGACTGCTGACAAATTTTCTCCTTATCCTCCAGACCAGCTTGTCCCCCCTCTCCCCCATCCCAATGCTAACAGAGTTTGTCACTGGCTCTGAGTGACCTTGGCACAAACAGTAATTCTTGTCTCTGTAAGCAAGAATTTGGGAAAGCAGCTTTTATTGGACAGGTCTGGCTGGCTGAGATTTGTGATCAGATGCAATGCACGGTACAGTGTGTGACCTGGAGAAATATTGCCATCAGCTAACAGCAGCACAGATTTCTTTCTTCCCTGTCCCTCATTAGCCTCAGAAGCTGGCCTTGCCAGCAGCAGTAATGCAAGCTGAGACAACAAAGCACATTAATGATGGGCCCCATCATGTTCCATATTAATTACTGTAGCTAGTAGTAAACTGTTGGTTATAAATCATATTTTGATAACCTGCCCTTTCTTTGACAAGCGAGCTCCAATGTTTAATGTTGCACTTAATCCTCAGATAATACCCCAGGAGTCCTCACTGTGCCCAGCAACAAATCAAAGCAACCTTCAAAAGGCTGGCACGGGTCCCCTTTTCCTACACACCCCAACCTGAAACTATCCCGTTGCATCAACTTTGTTATAGGTCAGCTCTAAAGGCTGAGCTGCCAAAACCAGCATCGTGCTCAGTTCTCGAGTGTCCACAGGGCTGCCCCAGCACTGCCCTGGGCTGGCAAAAGTCATGTCCATGCTATACATGAACCCCAGCCTTCCAGAAACACTGCACTTTCACAGTGCTCTGCAGGGTGAAATAGCAGGGTAGTAATCCCCAGAATAACTCCACATTCAGAAGAGAGCAGGATTACTTCTACCTAGGACCAAAATAGTCAACCAAAAATCTATCCAAAGCCATCATATTCTTATTTTTGTTTCTTTTTAATTCAGTGACATTTAGCTAGCAGAACAGCTGTTAGCAAAGGTCTAGGAGAGGTGGAATCCCATTTTCTATATAAAGAAATATGTTTTGGAGGAAACTGCAGTTTGACAAAAATACCTATTTAGCAAAGTACATTTTAAAAAGTGGAAAAATATGCTCTGCTTTTTCTAAGGTAGCAAAAGATCCACCACGGCTCAGGAAAATAAGCCCAAGTCTTAGGAACAAAGATACAAAATTATTTTGCAATGTACATCCAAGAAAATAAGGAGGAGGGATGTGGCCTCTAAGAAACAGCATGGGGAGAGACCCTTCTTCCTCTCAGCCACATGTGCCCATCACCTCACACCACCATCAAAACACATGAAAAAACTTGTCTTGGTCTTCCCACAGAGCTGCTCCAGCTTTTATTGGTAACAACTGGCTGGTTTCAGACAGAGCTGGGTCAAGCCTGGCATAGTCAACACCCTCCTTTATTTTACTATGAAGGCACAACTCACCACACCAAGCCAGAACAAGATGTTGCACCTGCAATTTACAGTACTAAAATCCCAGCAGCTCAGGAAGAGACTCAGCAGTGGTAACCAAGAATCCCATCCTCTCCTCCAAGGAAGGATGTGAAGCACTGCGACCTCACTCCAAGCTGTAAATTAAAAGTGCTTTTAGCAGTCAAGGGCTCAGTCTCGTTCTTTCGCCACTGGTGGCAGATGGTACGTGCTATTATTAAACCTTGATTTCCAGCTTATAATAGTAGTTGTATGAAACCTTCTGCACTAAGACAAAAATTCACTATTTTTATCTTTGAGGAAAAAAGCAGAAGTCTTACAGTTAAGTAACTTTTCTCTTTTAACGATTTCTTTTAAAAATTCGTAGCATACTTCTCCTAATTGGAAACACACAGAAAATAGGATATGGCCTATTAGTTAAAGGTCAATGCACATTCAGCCACCTCTTTTGAAACTGACAGTATTGTCATGACAGCCATAAAAGCTGCTTTGAATTTTAGTTCCCTAGAAAGTAAATATAAGGAATCCCGAAGCTGTGACCACAAGTGCCGCAGCTCTTAACACTGATGTCACATTCAGCTGAATGTGTGCTGCAAAAGTCAGGATGGTAAAGCTTCAAACTCAGCCCATCTACGGGAAGGGCACAGTAATTATCCCCCAGCCCATTGCCCCAGGCGTGTCCCACAATGCCTTCTTTTGATGCAGCATTAACAGCAGAAGTGCTTTATCCCCCAGCATTTAGCGGGGCTCTGCAGGGCTGGTGGGTCCATTCAGGGGGGCTGCTGCAACCAGGCACCTCACCCTGCTGCACCTCCTTCCAACTCCAACTACCAAACAAACGTCCTCTTTTTTTTCTTTTTAAACAAACTAGTTCAATTCATTTGTATCAATTTGTTTCTGTATCAATTATAGCCAGGGCATAGGGGGTTGACTTTCAGACCCTCTTTTACTGCATTAGATGTAAGGGGACAGTGTAATTAATAGATGTCAGGCACAGCCCCCTTGATGCATTGATTTCCTCCTACTTAGGAAACACTCAGGGAGAACACAATCACCCCTGGCTGTCAGGGGTCTTCATAAAATCCATAGGCTTGGATTCACAGGAACTGGTAATCATTTTGGATGCTGAGAAGGGGGAAGGCAGAGTCTGATCTTTGTAAAGCAGAGGAAATTTCTTATTAACTGCAACACCTGAGTGTACTTCAAAGGGAGCTTACAGGAACAGAAAAGCTTTCAGAGCAAGATGCAACTCAGGAAAACCCTTTTGGTCCCAAGCTGCATCAAGGGAGATGGGAACACTCCCCCTGAGCTCAGAGCATCTGCATCTCTGAGGCACCCAAACCAGGGATTGCTGCAGCCACCCCAGTTCACTCCCCAACTGCCACACCACTTCATAGTCATCACCTTTCCCTCACAGACAATATGGGTTTCATCAAAATGTCTATATATAAAGTTGAACTTAAAGAAAAAAACAACATTTTATGATTTTACACCTTGATTACTTCCTTTTAAGGTGTAGTTTTTCTGCCTCTTACATAAAGACCACAAAAAAAACAAAAA
>VXAC01008437.1:1547585-1620477 GCA_013399225.1 Rhipidura dahli
AAAAACGAAAAAAAACCAAACAAACAAAAAAAAAATCCTCAAGGTATTTGATTATTTCCACTACCCCCAATTCTGCCCAGGAATGCACAGCTAACAAACTATGCAGGAGCAGTATTTGGGCAAAGCTGGTTAAAATATCCTCATTTTGCAAATGCTGTACACACCACACAAATAAAAAGCACAGAAAGAAGACAATCCACAAGCATATCAGGCAATCTTGCTGGATACTATGCTTACCTTTGCACAAGCAATAAAGCATTTTTCACTGTACATAGAGACTCAAACCCAAAAATGCCTACCCAGAACTGTTCACTCTTACCTACCCCACAAGGCACAGGAGACCAATTCTACTTTAAAAGAAAAAAATCACCCTTTCTTCTGTTTGCTGAGTCTCTCTGGAGACATAATGGCACTTTGGCAGGGCAGCATGTTTAATAAGAGATGATGGGGAGAGAAAGGTTTTCCAAGAAAGGAGATGTCAGTGCCATGCAGCCAGCACACTGCAAACGTTGTATTTCAAACCAATATAAATTAAAGATCATTACACCTCTCTCCCTTCAGAAGTCAGAAAACACCCCTTCTACAGTGTTTTCCTTAAAATACTGCCCTATGCAGGCATCTAGACAATCCAGTGACCTGGTCTATGACACACAGAGAGATGCACAGGGCAGAACAGACAGAAGTAAAAGCTGGTCTGAAGTAATGCCACACACACACGGTCCTGCACCAGCACCCACCAGAGCACACATCTGCTGGCAGCTCCACCCGGCAGCCTGCCACGGCTTTCCCAGTGCCTTTCCCACTGGAAACCTTTCTGTGATGCTAATCTGCTACAGAGGGAAAATCACTAGAGGAGGACACCCAATAGCTCCCAGCCAGAACACAACACGCCTTCAGCAAGACCTTTGATTTTCACAGGCACACACTGAAGTTGTTCCTCACAACAAAGAACAGCCTGTCTGTTGCATAACTAACCTTAGGCTGCGTTAGATAAGTTGTGCCTTCTCACAGATCAACTGACCTTAAATAATGTCCCCAGTGTATTCAGAGCCAATAGGTTTCTCTTTTAGAGATCAACTGACAGGTCTTCTCCTTCCAGCTATTTCTTCAGAAAGGCACACAAAGAAGATTTCAAGAGAAATCTCATGCTTACTGTTCCAAAAGCAGCTTTCCAGGCCAAAAATGAAGGCCAAGATCTCAGCTCCAGAGCTGCATCTCCCTTTGAAGGTTTCTTGAGCACTTCGCTGCAACAGCTCAAGTGAGAGCCTTGGCAGGATGGAACTGGGGTTGAAGCAGATGATCACTAGAACACTCAGTCTGTCTCTGGAAAGCTTGCTTTAGTTCTGCCACCGAGTCAAGACAGAAGGAAAACAGCCAGCCATGCCAATGAAACACTGCTTTGTATTCTGGGTAAGGCAAAACAAAGGTCTGGTGATGAGGAGCTCTCGCGTGTCATGCAAGGGTCAGCAGCGAAGGCAAATTCCACCATGGCATTTCCGTTCTGTCGCCCAGCCCATTGCTGTGAGTGGATACAGCAGGATCTTTCACTGCTTGTCCAAAAATGGCATTTAACATAGCTGTGCAGCATCACCCCACTGCCACAATCCACTCCAGAGGTAGGATATCAGTCCCTGCACAAAGCTGAAGTCATAGGGCACTGTGTAATGAGCTGAGATCTTTTAATATCATTTCTCCAGTCCCCATCCTGGGTGCAAGATGATGCAGGAGCTCTGCGGCTGCCCCAGAGGTAGAAACACTTGGGAAGAGATGAAGACAGTGCCAAAGTAAGCAAGCCTCTGCACCCCTCCTGGCAGGACAATTCACTGCGCACACAGATATCTGTGCATTCCCTGTGACGTTTCAGAAGCAAAATGCTCTGCAAAGCAGGGCCATATCTGTTTGGGAGCACAGGTACCAAAGCAGCTGCCCAATAAAGCCATGGCAAAGGCAGAGGCACTAAAAGCCGGGCTGCTCTCTGACACCAGCTCAGCTGTCATACAGACTCCTTTGGAGCAGCAGTTTCATACTTAAAAATCAGGGCCCACGGGGCTTCCCTTGTTGCTCCACTCATCCAAATGATACCAGGACAGACACAGCACACACATCCAGCAATTCCCTGATCTTTTCCAGTGGAGCTCATTAGGGCAGGAGTCCTGCCTCACCTCTTGTAATCAGCCAAGCTGGGCTTCATTGATAAGGCTGTGCCCTACAAAAGAGCTGTGCTATTCCACATTCAGGACATCGTCACCTCTTGCTGTAAGCACAAGAGCCCAGACTTGTGAGGCTTGCTCATGCCAGGGGAGGTCCACAACTTCTGAGGAGCTTTCTAGTAAACCCAGCCCTGATGGCAAAGAAAAGGGCTCGCAGAGCAGAGTTACAGGAATCTATTCCTCCTGCATGAGTCAGCATATACGAATACATCCTCTTGCTTCATTAAATTTTAATTGGGGTACATATGAATAGGCTTTGCTGGTTACTTAATCAAAGGGAGTCTGATTACAAGGTGTTCACATGAAAAGCTAGAAAGCAACATCCTTCCTAGCTTTTCTTTCAGATGTTTTTTAGGCACCCATTGTCAATTTCTTCAGGTCAGTTGACATTTTAGGGCTGCTGCAAAGAACCATGAAAAGCAGTAAAAGAGTAAATAAAGCACTTTGAAGGGAAACAGGACACAGATCATTAGCCCTGCATTCCTCCTTACTATCCAGACAAAAATTAAATGCAAAATCCCAGAGCAGATGTTGCATTAGCGGGGTGATCAGTAGTGCTAAACGTAAGGATGGCTTTGCTGCTGTGTATCATGCATGTGTGGGCTGGACTGTCTGCAGTTTCATTATTTTAAGTGTCCTTAAGTGTCTGAAACCACAGCAGATCAGAACCTATAAAAAATCCTGCTCGTAAACTGGGATTTCCTCAGTAATCGCATTCTCTGCAGCACAGATGCTTATTTGTTCACACACACTCTCCCTGGGGTTAGAGAAACTTTGCATGTACTTTCTTGCCTGCCTAGAACGGGACAACCATCTCCCAAACTCCTTCCTCACTAAAACCACAAGCTGTATGACCAGATCCTCAACTTCCACAACATCCACACAGTTCATACAGCTTAAATTGACTTAGAGCAGTTTCCACCGGCTGAAAAATCTACCAGCAAAGCAACTCCAGTTGCAAGAGGCACAGCTGGGGATGGGAGCTCAGTGCCTGACTGTGTGAGAAATAAAAAGCAGCTATGTTGTTCTGCACAGCACTGCTTGCTAAGCCATCAACAAAAACAACCAAAAACAAAAAGACAAAGAAAAAAACCCCAAAACTTTCAGCGATTTAAAACCACAACAGACAACTTACTGGCCTGCTCCAGCACCCTTGCTCAGAAGTGTATGTATTCTGTACAGTGACAGGTTCTGGCAGCCAGGGACTGACACATTTTCTATGGCAATGTCCTAATATTAGAAAAATTTGGTCATAAGCTAAAACTGTTACAGAAATAGCATAGGATCATAAGTTACGAGCTGAGTCAGAACTCTATCTGCTACTTGACTTTTATACTATTTTATTCTTTTTTAAGAAAAAAAGCCCATCATGCTGTGGGTTTTTTTTAAAAACAGTTTGCTGCTGCCATCAGTTATGAAGAAGAATGAGCCTTTGTCGAGGGGGAAGAAAGTAATTTAAAATGGCAAAAATCGATCTGCAAGGAAGCAAAGGACACAGATCCCCTCATATACCACAGCCCTGTGTGTAGTAAGCCCTTCACTAACACCACAGCCCCTCTGAGTGCCAGTTCTGGAGGGCAAGGGGCTGCCTCTTCATCAGGTACATACAAGGACTCCTCCACCAGAAGTCCAAGGATGTTGATGGGATTGTACACGGTAGTACAGTGCCCTAATTCCCAGGAATCCTGGGTGTACAATGCAGTCTCCTGCATAAAAGGATTTTATTTGCACTCTGTACTTGTAAATCACTGGTAAATAATTAACAGACAGCATAAGTATGTAACAGAACTGAGTCACAGGTGTTAGCAAAGGAAAACTGCTATAAATGGATATGTCACAGCAATAAGCCGCCTGTTCACCTGTTGGATGATGGAGGAATTAAACAATTTAGTTTTTGTAAATTAACCCCTGACACCCAGAATCTTACTGAAAAGCCCATCCATATTCCTTCTCTGCTATTTATGACCATAACTTTTCCCTCCTTTCACAGCTTGGACAGTCTTTAAATGAAGACCCAACTAAGTGTCCCAGGCTCCTAATTGCTGGGTAGAGCCACGGGGTCACACACAGGTCCATTCATTCATCCCAGGGAGGGAAGGGGAGACGGGAGCAAGAAGCCTTCCCCACCATCCCACTGGGAGCTGCCAGACTTGCTGGCTGCAGCAGCAGGAAAGGATTTCTCAAGTATGAACACACAAACGTAGCACAGGAGGAGACCCACCCTTGTTCCACATCTCCTTTTTAGTTTCTCCCTCCTTCCTGCTGCCCCACAGGTCCTATAGGCTGTTCTTGCAAACAGCCCAGGAGATATTATTTTCCCTACATGTGGCAGGAAGGCAGAGGAGCAGAAATCCTCCTGCCAGGTGTGACACTGCAAAGAGCTGCCATGAGGGCCCTCTGCACTCCTTAGATCACCAAAGACATTTGGCATCACTGCATTTCAGCCCCCCAATACACAGCTGCTGGAAGGGCAGGAGGCAGAAGCCTGCTAAAACAACCAGGAGTGGGGAAAGCACAAGCCCTCAGAGAAAAGTGAATGACTAAAAGCTGCTCAGTCCAAGGCAGTGCACTGAGGAAAGTAAATCATCAGTGTCTTGCCATTCTTTGCTGCGGGTCCCTCAGAAAATACACAGATCCTCTGCCTCGTCTGCAGCTCGGCCTGGAAACAAAACCCAAAAAGGACCTTTTCTGACAACAGCTTCAAAATGTTTAAGCTCATTTCACCATGTTTGGTTTGGTTTTGAATACAGTAACATACAAGCAATGAATTCTTGATTTTTTTATTTTCTTTTTTCAAAGTACAGCTCCCATAAGCTAAAAAAGTAAATGGGAGTGCTTTGCTTCCTGGGGTATGGAACTGGAACATTTTTCTAGCACCTAATAAAACATTGTTTGGTTGATACTAACCATTAAAATATGTGTTTCAAGTCATGTAATGTTCCCTGTGAAATTTGCCTTTTTGCTCTATGAAAAAAGGGGCACTGAAAGGAATCCTGCAGCCATAAGGATCTCACTTAATTCATGGAAGTATCATTTTAAAAGCCTCACAACGTGATCAAAGCACTGTTGAGAACAGATGTTCCAGGCTTTACAAATTCCAGCCTAAGTATTTTTTTATGACATTTATCACTGCTAAAGTCTTTCAGCCATTTTTTTTCCCCTCAAGAGGCATGTAAGCACTTTCCTCCTTAGGGAAGACACGTTCACATGTGGACTGGTCTCCAGCCACAGACCCTCTTCTCTACAGTGAGGAGAGCTGAGCAGTGCCCCCAGCAGTTACAGAGGTAGCCAGATTGCAGCAGAGCTGGGCATGGTGTTCCCCACTCCACAAGGGGAATTTAATTGCTGTGTCAATGCTCAGACTCTGTCCCTCAACCCTTCACAAAGACCCTCTCACAGAAAAGTCATTGCTCCACTAGCCTGACACCAGAGCACAGCCTACAGACCCCCCCATAAGGTGTCTTTTTGTCACCAAGGCATACACTGTCATCATCCCTCAAGGTCACAGCAGGCCACCATTGTCTTGACAAGCTCTGAGCAACCTCATCCCACCTTAAGGCTAACCCTGCTTTGAGCCAGGAGCTGCACGAAAGAGCTGCATGGCCCCTTCTGCAAAATGTATAGATCTCAGGTAGGAGCCACACAGAAATGCCCTTGGCCATGTCAGCACCCCAAGAAAACACCTTCTCTGGTCCCCCAGCTCCTCCTGTGGATGTGGAACCCTCTGGCTGTGCACAGGAGCTGGAAAGGTGCTTCCCTGGCTGCAGTAGAAGATACTCAGCACCACCCAGCTACAAGGCCAGATGCAGCCAGGAGATGCTCAGGTGCCTTGGGGGCTGCTAAAACCAGGTGAGCTGAGCCAGACAGAGCAACAATGGGGAGCTGCAGGACTGTGCAGGAACCTGCTTGTTCCTGAGACAGCAGCAATGAGTCCCCATTCCTAGAGGTGACCATGGAGGCAGAGAGCACATATTCCAACTGCAATTCAAATCACAGTCAAATTTCCACCAAGAGCAAAGTTCCCAGGAAGTTTAGCTCTCCACAGTCAGTCTCTGTGTATTCACAGTCTCAGGAGCATCACCAAGTTCTCTGTTGACAGAAAGTCTAAACACCATGCAGTGCTGGGCAGTTTCATGAGAGTGAGCTGTGTACCAACAGAAGACTCACATCTACCCCAGAATCTGAAACATACAATTTATCTCTGAATAACACTGGGCTTTTTACCCCTTTCAGAAAAAAGGGATCTGAAACAACCAGCTCCTTTCAAATTTCACACATTCACAGAAGAGGGTGTTTGTGAAGAGGACCCCACAAGCTCATCACTTCTCCAATATGTGCCCAATTTAGTTTCACCTGTCTCCATGTGCTCCCTTCCCAATTCCTACAACCTGCTTGCACATCCTGTTTCACTATGAACACAAGCTTCTTCCCTGGGGCAGCAGCACTGCCTTCATTTCTCCTCAGGGTGAGCTTAGACAGCAGTCAAAATGGGAGCAAAAAAGCCAGACAAGTTTACCCTTCTTGCTTATCCAGGCTGTGAGCCCAATCAAGGCATCACCAGAGCCATGGCAGCTCTTCTCCCTCGGCTTTGGGTACCACCAAAATGACAGAGCAACGGGCCCACAGTTAAGTCATCCACCAAGAAGATGGGAGAGCAACCTCTGAAAAGGCAGCACAAGACAAAGGAGGTCTCCCAGAACAAGGAAAAATGAGGAAAACACACAGTAGGAGAGAGGCACCAAGATGGGAGTGATGGGGAGGATACTGAAGGTGAGCACAGATCTAGGGAACAAGGACAGCAACTCAAGTAAAGGCTGAAAGATGTTGGAAGAGCAAACACAAGCAGAGAGAAGCTCTGTAAAAATCCTCTACCAGCAAAGCAATCACGAGCAATCCCAGCAACAGTCTTCCTCTTGCCAATTCCATGTGCTTTTCTTGATGGACGTCTCAGTCTAAGGACTTCTTGTGCTGTTTAAAACTCATTTGCTTCTTCATTTACGAGGTACAACTTGGTATTTTAAATACACATAGAAAATATGCTGAAAATTTAAACACTCACAAGAAATCCTGCCATGCTGGCAACAGGGACTCTGTGTGTGCACACACGAGAGTGCTGGCACACGAACACACGTGTGCATTCACACCTACACTGCAGCTTTTCAGGAAAAGGACTGAAGAGTAAGAGTCCTCAAAGTGAGAAAATAAATGGGGGAATGTACAGCACTGTCACACAGCCAGGCCATGCTCCCCTGGTCCAACCTCAGAGACAGCCAGCACTGACAGCAAAGTCTGTTTTCCTGCATGTCCTGTCCAGCCCCTCCCCATGTCTGTGGGAGCATCACCCCAACAGCTGCATCGCATCCCAGGCTGCAGACACCTCTGGGGTGGGAGCCTGGGCCAGCCCTGCCCTTGCACAACCCCAGTGACAGTGCCACCAGCCACGGACAAAGGACAGTTCCTTCAGAGACTGGGATGCAACAAGGGAATTTCAAAAGGGTACTCCAGTCAGCATCAGAATTTAATGGAATTGTTCTGCTGGGTTACTGACATCACAGTCCTGCTCCAGACCGGAGTTTGTTTTGCTATCTTGCCTCCCCACTCCAAGTGAATTTGCTGGATGATTTTAAGAAAAAGGTGGGGACCAATTTTCAGGCCTTCTGATTTAGACATTAAAAGAGAAAAAAATATTCCTACATTGCTTCCCTCTTGTTTTTCTAAATAAAAATAATGTATAGCCCTAACTGGATAATAAATATGCTGAAAAGCTGTCCTTAAGTAAAAGCTTTTGATAACAAATTGCCTGTGCTAACCGCTATTTTACTGTTGAATTTTTTATTGTTGCTTAAGCACTGCAATTATGCTAATAAGCCTGAGAGGATGGTACACTAAAGCATTGAATGTGACAGATATAATACTCAATAAAATGTTAATCTTACCTGAAAATTGGAATCAAACAGCCTTATTAGTATTTATGGATATGGCACCTCCAACATGTTTCTCTTAAGAGGAATATATATATGCAATAGATATTTCCAAATATACCCTACTATTTCTCATGCCTCCATAGAATTTAATTCCAGGTGGCTATTACCCCTGCTGCTAATTGCCAGTCCCTTTTGGAATAAGAAAAAAGAGCGCTGCCTTCTGGGACATGCAAAACTCCTGCACATTGGAGGGCCCTTCCCCCCTGTGCCACCTGGAGGATGGCAGCTGCCCGTGGGGATGGGGACAGCCCTCCCCAGCTCTCAGCATGGCCACCAGGCTTGTGAGGGCACCACATAACAAAGGCTCTGCTCTGCCACCCTCATACCTATTTTCCCCATGCCCTCTCCTTTTATGTGCAAGGCAGGTAAATCCAGCAAAGGGTTCAGTTATTTGCAAGTGCTGGAGAAATGACTTCTGAATTTTAAGATTCAGAAGACAAACGACTAATTTATTAAAGAAAAATTTATTTAAGTCTTACACTTTTCAGCCAATGCTGTCAGGGAACCAGACCCATCTGCTTTACTGCAAGTTACAGCACTGCTGATTTGGACCAGGAGCTGCTGAGCTGTCACAGGGGTCTGGCATGGAGGTGCTCTGTGACTTTCCACAAGTTGTGTTGCTTTTTGCACCTTTATTTCACCACCTAGTCCCAGTCTGCTTTCTCAAATGATGGAATAATTTTTGGCACCACATGTAGATTTTAGGGGGATTTTTTGGCCAAACCCATGGGTTTCAGACCCAGCCTCAGGGCTCCACTGACATTAACTTCCTGTGAATAAAATGCAAGTGGTCTTCAGCACCTTGACTTTCTCATCTTTAGAAGGAATAAAAAATAAACTCAGAAGAGCCACGTGCTTCAGACAAAGTATATTTACATCCATGACCAGGCTCTAAAGACACTCTACACAATGGACTGTGTACCTTTCAAGTGCTGCAGATTAATGCCTAAATAGCAGCTGCTGGCTTCCAGCTTCACTCCTCATGCTGCTCTCACCCACAGGAGTCAGTTGTGCTGACAGGAGAGCAGAATCATCAATAACCACCATGATATTTCCTGAGAGTAAGGCAAGATTCTTACCACTGGATGCTGCAAGCTTCCACGATGGCAAGCATTAGGTGGGAGATGTCTAGGAACTGTTTCCATGAATAGTCACAGCAGGGAAAACCCAGCTGGCTTTCCACTGAAATCTGGGATTCCCAAAGGGCTCAGAGATGACAGCAGGTAACCCACAGGACACAACTCAAACACCACAGGACACTCCTGAGCTCTCTTAAGCCATGCTTGCAACCCTCGCTGGCTTGCACTGAGGACAAGGATGGAGTGCAAGGATGGGAACAGGGTGGCTTTGCAGGACACAGCTTAGAGCAGCTCCACAAACCCTCATTTGCATTGCAAGGAGCACAGCACTTGGACAGAAAGAAAATTCAGTTGCTAAATCGAAGGAAGCTACCAATTGACTGAGCTGGCACCACGAAGAGCCAGGAGGTGCACCCAGGGCTCCTCCACGCCAAGCAAGCCCCAGCACGAGATGCCAGACACCAAATTTCAGGAGCAGACAACTTAACCAGGCAAACAGCTACAAAGTGCTGCAGGACCACACGGCAGCCACTCCCTCAGAGGTGGCAGGACTCATCCCTGCCATGTTAAGTGAGTCTTGTCATTATTTTCAGCCCTGAGGGGAAATCTAAATTGAACTTTGGCATATTGCTTTCTTTTGCTAAGCAGCAACGCTCGAATGTTAACTCCAGTCCTGACAGGCATATTTATGGACTATTCTTTGCAAATAATCTTACCCTGACCAGTCCGAAAGGTCAGAACCATAAAAAAGAATAACAACAATAAAAAAAAGCACAAGGCTGGAAAACCATCACTGCCATTGGCACAACCCCTCAACTTATTAACCGTCCTTGCAACAAGGTGAGCTGCAAGGTCTTGGATTTATTTGATTGATTGAGATCAAAAGATCAGGGGGGAACACAGTAAATTGCATCTTTCCACGAGCGCATTTTGCTTTCAAGATTTGAGCAGATAGCTGCAGGAACTGAAAAGCTCAAGAGAAGGAAAAAGAAAACAGAAAAGAAATTTAAAAAAACATGTACAAAGGTGACTTCAGAAAGGCATCCCTTATTTTCCTCTTGACACCATCTGCATTTCTTAGAGCTATTTGCAAGTTTCTTGCATGTCCCCACACCCCTGGGACACAACAGCTTATCTCTTCCAAGCAGAAGATGATAAGGAACAATAAGACACTGGTGTAACTTCAGGGGAGACATCAGTGTTTGCTGACATTATGGATGAAATGTAAATATTAGAGAAACCAAAGTCCAACAAGAGGTTGAAGAACTTCCCATTGAATTCCAGATGTCCTACAAGATAAGACAAGTATCTCACTGATCTTCTTAACCAGACCAAGGAAGACAAAGCACCTGAATCCCCCTCTTGTCACATGATGGCTCAGAGGCTGTCTGAGCCCGGGCTTGATTTGTCATCAGCAGCTCTCAGGGAAGGAAAGGAGGAGGAAGAAGCAAGGGAACTAAAGGAGCAGCCATCTTCAGGATACAATTTCAAGACCTGGTTGGTGAGCCAGCATTTTTAAACTTAGGAAAAGCCTGCTGTGTGTGCTGTCAAGACAAGACAAAGAAACACAATGGAGAACAAGAACAGAAGAGCAAGAGAAGAAAAATAAAACTCTCCTCCAGTTCATCAGCCCTGGAAACAGAGAGGAAAAGTAATCACTTGGTTCCTCTCTCTGTGTTCCACATGATATTTGTGTCTTGCTCAGTATACCTATATTTGTAGCATTGTGTTCTCATGTCACAATGAAACAGATGAGAATTCATCCTGAGAGTAAATCCCTTACATGGACCATGGAAGAGACCCAAGCTCACAGAAACTTAGTACAAAGGAGCCAGAATTGATACAACTTCCTGTTTTTACCACAAGTTTACACTGCATGCCAACAACAGAGGATTGAACCTCTTATTTTCCATGAGCTTATACTTCCCTCGAGAAGAACATCACCAATCAGGTAACAGACACTGAGCATCAGTGTTAACTGCTGCTGCATCAATTCTTCACCAAACCATGCAGCTCATTCTGCACAGATACACTCAGCTTTGCCTTTCACATTGTCAGCTTTGAATAAGGTTGTTAAGGTAAGAATTTCACACAGTCCCATTTCTAATCATCAGTGGGTTAGAAGGACTCTCCAGAAGTCACCTAGTCTATGTTTCCACCACACGGAGGGATCGGTTCTCCTAAAAGCACAACTGCTACTGCTTTTTCAACTTGTTCTTAAACCTCTCCATGACTGAAACTGCCTAACCTCCTGCAGGGATTGACCCAGCACCCAGGTATCCTTAACACAGGAGATCATTCACTGACACCTCAGCTAAATTTCTCTTGCTGCAACCTAAGTTTATAATTTGTTTTATTTACAGTGGACAGATTAGGTTTATTCCCTCTCTCCATGACATGTTCACTATTTCCAAAATTTACAAGTTGAGGCAGTGCTGCTTGTCCTCTCTTTGCCCACTCTGCTTCTGCTCACAGCACATTCTCAGTCTCTGCATGAGTAGGTCTTTCCTTACCCCGAGAGAGCAGGCACTTGGATATCACGAGGCTGTTTCAAGGGAAGACGTTCACCTCCAAAGGCTGATGCATTCAGGCACACCCACTTACAAAGTACTCTGAAACAAGAAAAATAAAATATTTGTCTTCAGAATGGCAGACAGAGTCCAGTCCAGGAATAAAGGAAAAACCAGAAACTCTGAAGTGCAATTTCCCCCACCCCATTATTTAACATGCAAACAGATCTTCAAAAGCACCATCACTGACTCTAGATACATCATGCATCACCACTCAGAGCTGGACACATTTTCTCTGACAACCACAGTAAGGGTTTGATACATTTGTGGTCCAGGAAACAAAGTGTTCATAGACTTTGCAGAAAGTTCTGCCAAGGTATAAGCAATACCCAGCACACGTCAAAATCAGACGGCTCTGACTCCAAACCTTTGAGCTCTGTGACAGAGGACAAATTTTAAACTTTATTTACAGTGCCACTGAAACCAATAGAGGCAAGATTTCCAGTCTACTCTGAGATTTAAATGTGTGTAATTATGGGATAGATCCAGAGGGTAAAAGTCAGGCCTGATGAATGGCTTTTGCATTCACAACATACTCTTGGGGTATGTTCTACCCAGCAAAACAAAATCTCTCGTGAACCTAAGTGTTTGGTGACAATGAAAAAAGGTAAAGAAAGGATTTATATGAACAGTGTTCAGAAACACAGGGGAGAGCTCTAAATGACAAAAACATCCCAAATTTCATGGAAGATAACAAGCAGCACAGGAGAGCAGCAATAATTTATTTGCCATCCTGCTTCTGGAGGCTCTCAGAAAAACAGTTAGATGGTAGCAGACAATTTGCCACAACAGCACCTTTCAGCAGAAGATCACCTTTTGCACCCCATCTCATCTAAATTCCTGTCTCCCCTCAGCAGGAGCTGCTCCTCGCCCCAAAGGATCAAGTGGCTTTGTAACAAATACTCCTTTTCCGATAGCTGAAGCCAAGAAACACTCGATTTGTCACCTGCTGTGAAAACAAGATGCTTGTTGCACATCTAAGGATGTGCCAATGCAAGAACTCAGTGTCTTCTCTTTAGCATGGATCATCCATCTGACTGCCCCTTTGGCTACAGCACTTTGTCCATCTCCAAGTTTCTGCTTAGGATGGTTTTTTTCATCCTGTCCAGCTGTCCTGGGCTTTTGCTTTCCTTCATCACTTGCACTCTTAGCAATGCCAACACTTACAGCCAACGAGTCCAACTGCTGTCAGCACAGGAAGGCGACAGACTCCTGTTTAGCACTGATTGGATAACAGAAGTGCTGCTTCCAAGGCTAAAGAGGAATACCTGCACCAATAACATCCCTAGAGCAACACGTAGTAGCTAAGGAGACTGAACAGTAAATGCCTGAAGGTGAAAAACTCAAAGTAATCTCAAAATGTATGTCGGACAACTGATAAAAGACTCTAAATGTATGCCCATCTTTAAGGGTGAAAGTAGCTCCAAGGACTTCAGCAAGATCACCTGCAGCATCAGACATGTTACCTCCCAAAGCACTAGTGAGATAAGGACATTTAGCAAGGGATAGAGATATGAGGAATGCTTCCACCAAGAAAATATACTCATTTCTACAGCTGAATTACGACAGCTGTTGAAAACCATGGAGTAGCATTGAATGGCAGCCCAGGACAGGGAGCCAAGACAACTACCACATGCAATTGAAACTGCCAAGGGATTAAGTTAGGTCAAATGTAATTACACAAATTGGATCCTGGCCAGAGTACTGGCTTATTTAAGAAAATTAAAAGAGGTGTTCAAAAGTTTCAGCGATTGAGTCCTCCTCCTGTTAATTATTTGGTGAGTCAGTGAGTGAAGTCTCAGTACTCTGGGAGGCCATCTGAAAAAGGGGAAAAAATGAGGCATAAACTTGAAAGGCATTAGAAGCGATTAGCAAAAGCCTTTGTTCTCCATGGCAATCCTGGCTGCACCAGTGCGCGAAAGCCTTTCATGTCCACGCTGAAAAGTGGCCTCGGTTCCTTTGATACTTCTGGGAGGAAGCGTTTAAATTCACAAATAGCCCGCTGACAGAAGTTACAGACAACAGTCGAGGAACTTCTGCATAACCCAGCCAGATCACACCCGGCTCTTGGGCAGGCAGTACTCCTGCTGGAGGGAGGAATCACAGCAAGACACAAAGGAGTTCACTGACACCAGGAGCAATGTCCACTCCACATGCTAATGGTGTATTAAAGCCAAGTCATGTCAAAAAGGAGGTTGCAGCCATGTGGGACAGTGGCTTCCTCCCTCCCCCTCATTCAGTTTTCAGAAGATGGAGATCAGGCAAGGCTGGCAATGGTAAGGAGACCAGAAAGGAAGCTTTGTGGTCTGGCAGCTGAGCATCACTTAGAAAGATTAGATCCTGTTTATCCCTCTGCCATAAACCTTCTGAATGATAAGAGCAAAGTCACATATATCAAATTTTCCCACATATTTATTGCTGTGCCTTTTCTGGCTGAATAAAGATACAAAAGGACCACGTCCAGAAGAGACAAGAACTAGAAGGCAGGGACTGAGATTCTCTGTTCAACCCTTAATCAAGACTTGTACTATAACCATGTACAGCACAACAAAACATGAAGTGTTCTGAAAAAACAGGCCTTGTAAGTCTCAGTTTTGGCACCTGAAAGAAGTAGATGCCTCTGCTACCTCTGCATCTGGAAGTCATCATTAGAGATACACTCATCGCTGTCTTTGAAGCAGTTGGATGCGACAGTAAAAGCAGTACAGAATTGGAGATTAACCTTTTTTGGGTAGCTTATTCAGTGCCATGTTCAAATGATGCACATGAAACATTTTTTTAACTGACATGAAAAAAACCAGAGAGATGAAATAACTATCTTCTCAACAAGTGCCGTACACGAGGCGTGTCAAGTGACATGGCTTCGTCTCACAGTGACAGCAGGTGAACACGCAGCTGAAGCCTCTGCCATATTGATTTCATGTGCTTTTTTCCCCCTTTAACTTTTCATAAAACAAGCCAGGAAAAGGCAGACATTTCGCAGCACAGATTGGTGCAATTTGTGCTAATGGCCCAAGCGTAGATGCAAGCAGCAGCTTGCTTCTCTTTGTGTGGAACAGTCAACAGGGACAAGTCTGGTGGGACAACTGCTACCACGGCACACCTTGCCCCAGCCCAGCAACACCTCCTCCTCCAGCAGCCTCACTACAAGCAGGGCAAGAACTAAGAACACAGGAAAAAAATCTCTGCTGTCTTGCCATGCTGCGCAAAATCCAGGGGCAAGCAAATGTGGAAAGAGATTGGTGCATTCTGCGCTGACCACACACAAGCTGTCATTCCTCCAAAAGGTACTCAAGTGCTTTTCCAGGTAGCTAAAGCACAAATGTCCTAAATTCCTCATCCCTGGCACTCCTGTGACAAGGTGATCACTCCCTTGGAGTCCTCAGGCAGCACACAGCTGACATAGATTTCTTTTACAAATAGGAACAAAACAGCATGGCCCTCCTTCCCATTCTTTCCAACCAAACACCTTCCAACCAGCCTCCTCTGAAGCAGACCCATGGCTTGCACTGGAAAGACACACAAAAAAGGCAGGTCAGAGCCAGAGCCACAACATGGCCAGTGCCACGTGTGGGCACCACCGCACGTCAGGGAAAAGCACAGGGCTGATGTTACACATGCTACAAAAAAATAGATTTTCCAGCACAAAACAGGGCAGCCTGAAGGGTTTCATGCCAAAGAGGGACCTGCTGCCATGGTGGCCTGGGCATGCAGGGGGACATCCCCCTGTGGCAGCAGCGGTGATTAACCAATACTGATAATGGCCTCCAGTGTCTGAAACAAAGCATGAGGAAACAGCACAGTAAGGACTAATGCCAAGTGGCAACGAAGACAGAGGCAGGGCTGTTGTTCAAAAAAGAAATTTTTTTTGCCTAGGTTACTCGTTTTTTTTAAAAAAAAGTTTCTGCATGCAGGGACATCCTGTTCACTATATTAAATTAAAGGGATGATTCAAGAGGGAACAGCTTTCAGCAGGCAGGGGGGGAAAAATCAATTTCAGGTTGCTATGGACAACTGGGCTGTCTCCTGTAAAACGGAATCAGATTCAGCTCTACAAACCTGAACACTAAACATTCCCTCAAATACAACACACTAAATTAATGAATACAATAAAATACAGACTTGTGTCATCTCCCAGGTTTTTTGGCTGAACGAAGGATGTGCTCAAATCTGCTAATTGCCATTAAATACAGGACTGGAGTTTGGCTCAGTGGTGACATTCTGACTGCCAGTCCAACACTGAGTGCTGCCTTACAGGGGAAAAGCTCTGTATTATAGCCAAACAAACCAGAGCAGCACCCAGATTCACCTCTCTCTGGACCCTTCCGTGTGCTTTGGGTTTGCAGCAGGATCTAAAACCATGTTCTGCTGATCCAGGCTCCTGAAAAACTCCACTGGAAGGGACAGCAAAAGCTCAGCCTGAGGCTTTTGAGCATGTCCTGGCTGATACTGGACAGAGGCAGTTTAACCTGCCCACGGTGCTTGAATAGCCTGAATAGAAACAATGTCCTCCACCTGAGCAGCTGACCCACGGTCACAGCTGCCAGCAGGAACCTCACAGGGAGGGCCCACTGAGGACAACACGGTGGCCATGGTCCAACAGGTGTCCCCTCCCCGTGCTTTGCACTGGAATCATTTCAAACAGGTTTTAAGCACTTTCTCCACTCCCTGCAGGAAGAAAAGCCCTGGTGAGAGAGACTGGAGCAGAGATGAGGCATCTAATTCTGTGCCCTTTCCCAGTAGCTGTTAAGAAATCAAAGAAATCTATCTAGACCAACCTCTCCATCAAGGCAACAGGAAACATCCCATCCCACGATACTGTAAGTCTTATGGAGCAGTTAATGATTTTCCAATGAAATGTACCATCAAAATATAAGATTTTATTAGGAAAATCAATGATGTGTGCAGAGACAGTCCCTTGTGTGTCTTAAAAAAAAAAGTCTATGAATAAACCTGACAGGAATAAGAACACTGTGCAATTATTACAGCTGTTTTACAGGATTTTCTAATAATGACAGCCCATACTTCTGGTAAGACACCTCAAGGCAGTACCACAAAAAAAATGTAAAAGGAACAGAAGCACAGCATTCTCCTACACTTGGAGGGTGCATTGTGCTTATTAAATTACATTTTTTTTACCAATAATAAGGTAACATCCTGGAAACAAAATCACCCAAACGCTTAAAGAAATATTTACCAGTCACCTGTCTTTTTCTTGTTCTCCACCACTTCGGTGTTTCATTGTATTAGAAAAGCAACCAGTGGAAATTTACACCCATTTAAACCAAGCAGAAATGGAAGCAAGACAGAGAGGTTGTGACTTTTCCGCACCCACAAAACTCATGATGGTCCTAAACCATGCACACAGGTCAGGTATCTGCAGCATCCAAGAGCCTTCTGCGAGCAATACACCCATCTGAGGACACAGGAATGGAGTCCTACCAGCCTCCTGTTCTCAGCTGGCAGCTATCATCCCCATCAAAGCCACCATAAAGAACTCACACACCCCACAGTAAGGCACCCCAAATCCAACACTCACCAAGCCCACTACCCATTCTTTTGTGGAGCTCTGGCTAATGCACAGGGAGTACCATTAAGTTTCATTTATAGCAAAATGCTCAAAACAGCACTTGTGTGAAATGGTGCAAAAAAAAAAACCAAACACTTGACAGTTCTAACCCAAACCTATACACAAGAGCCTAAGGTCCAGTCAGAGGAAAAAATTAAGTCCCTGTTCCACCTGACTTTAAGAAACCTCTGGATGCATGTGAGGATGGATAGGGAAAGAGTAACAAGAATACCCAACAGATGTTTCTATTAGCATAGATTTGCCATTCATTTCTCTTTCTTCTACCATCAAACTCCTTTATCATCCTTGCTGGATAATTTACAGCGCTTATTGCAAAGTACAGTCTCTAAGAACAGAGACAGCAAACACTTGACAATGTAGAAGTTCAAAGAGCTGAGCCATGCATGACCTGCAAGCAGATTGTTGCTATTTCCTTGCATGCATAAAAGGGCTTTGCCTTCATGCAATGCTGGAACTTGTCATCATGAAACACCCTCCTATTACAACATGGCCCAGAGGAGCTACTATTTTGGGTCCTAATAACGTGCTGGGTTTTACAGGAAAGAGAGAAGGCAAGTAACATGGAACAACCCAGCTGTCAAGGAGAGAAACAGATGGGATCCTCACAAAGCTACACAGATTGCTTTAGTCAAGTGCTGTCACAGCCCATCCTCGAGATGGGAAAGCACCGTGCAGAAGCTAGATGAAAGGAGCTTGTGAAATTAAGTAGCATCATCACCTCCACAAGGCCTGTGAAGAGACAATAGAGAACTGCTTTCCAGGCACTCTCATCCCAAGGCAGTAAAACATGACTCAAGGTTGCCAAGCTGCTTTTTCCAAATGCCTTTTGGCTGAGTGACAATTGCTCAACTCTCCCACCTGTTTGGCCCCCATGAAACACAGAGAGCATCCACAGAAGCACGAGTCACATCTGTGGTCTTGGAAAAGCTCTCCCTTGGGTAACAGGCACAAACAGGGCTGGCTGGAGGCATCCCTGCTAACATGGCCCCAGGTGCTGGCAGGCAGGCAAGCTGACAGTGCACAGGCAGCACCAGGATTCACCCCGCTGTGGCTTCCAGCTCATAATGTGGCTTCCAAACAATCTAGGAAACCACAATACTCACCATGGCAGTTCAGCTCCCAGTGCCTCGACACACCATGAACCAGGGACAGACCAGGAGAGGGGAGGGACTGGCCTGACCTTCCTCATTCAAGCTCCCAAGAGGGAGCTGCATCCAAGGGAAACCAGTGTTTTGGAAACCCAGGCCCACTTGGAGATATCAGGACCAATATCCAACAGACAGAGAACCTGTGCTTTGTACTTCCAGCCCAAGCCCAGGTCAGTGCAGCCTGAGCACAGCCATTCACACCCACAGTGATTCAAACAGCAAAGGTTGAAGCCAGATTATGAATGAAGGAACAGGATAGATTGCCTCACTCACTCTCCACCTCCCACTAACCGGAAGATGCTATTCAGGGAAAATATAATTTAAAGGCAGAGGCTAAATGATGAATCAGATTGATTTTTAGATGAAGAAAATAGATGTAATTGCAGTCTACCTGCTTGCAGCTTGCCAAGTCAGAGTGAGCTTCAGGAGAACCTGGCCCCCTCTCCCATTCCTCGTCCCACTCCAGTCTCCCACCAAAGCAACAAAAACCCTCGCAGAAAAGAAATTCCTTTACAGAAGACAATTAAGTATTGCTTGGAGCCAGCTCAATGCTGGCTTCCCTCTTCCTGCTAAACAGTACAGAGCCTGAATTAATGGATGTACAGAGGGCCCACTTTCCAGGGAAAAGCAAATTCCGAGTTTGCAGCTGGGAAGAATGTATCGTATGTCTGGTATTCACATTGCACCCTCTTTTCCTCTTCCTTTTTTTGGCCATATAAGGAGCTGAGCACAGCAGGCTGGACCAGCGAGTGCAGCGCTGCCTGCTCAGCACTGCTGGACCTCAGACTTTGTTTGTCTTTACTGGAAATCCAATAAGTCCATCTAGGAAAAAGGCAAGTGCACACGCCATGGAGCGCCAGGCTCTGGAGACGCAGGATCCAAACGGGAGCCAGCTGATTGAGACCAGCCCAGAGAGTGCTCCTGCAGAGCTGCAAACACATGCACTGCACAGGCAGTAATTACCTTTATTACACTGCAGGGAAGGGGGGGTGTTAACTTAAAAACTAGAGACTATTGCAGCTACGGTCCTAAAGGATTTTTCCACAGGTTTGCAGCACTCAAGTAATACCCACGCAGGAGATAAAAGGCAACCTGCCCTTGAGTGCAAACACCTGGGGATGGGAGGATTACATGCCTTCAGCCACAGAGAAATACGTCCTCTCTAACACACACAAGTTATAAACAGGAGTGTGGGATTGCACTTTAGAGATGCAAATTGCTGGGAATTTTTCCTAGAGTCCTGACAATCTCTAAGTTCAAGTCTATTGCAGCTATTTCAGCAGCAGACTGGGATTTCCATATCCCCAATGCAATTACAGAATTACCTTCCAAAAACATAAAACCTTTTTGCCATTACTGCTTCTTCTGTAAACAACAGACTATTCCTGTGGGCACCCAGGGCACCACAGGAGCAAAAAGGAGAGGGAAAGACACCCACCACATTACCTTCCCTTTTCGGAGAGGGACAGGTGCTGCCCCATGGGATGGCAATACCAACCATCAGAGCCCCTCGTGCTTGGCCCAAGGACCAAAGTGCAGGAGCAGAAACTCACAAGCAACCCAAACCCACTCAACCTCCCTGTCTTGCCCTCCCACCTATGTCAAGCATGTGAAGTTCCATCTCCTTCCCAGCACTAGCACCTCTGGGCTGCAGCTCTCCATTGCCACCCTCTCTCTGGAGGTTCCATCCCAGCCCCTGCAGCTGCCTGCTCCCAGCCCTCCACCTCCACAGAGCTGCCTGCACGAGGAAAAGGGAAGGACAGTAGCCAGAAACCTCTTCATCACATCTGAAAACGGTCTTCAGCCTTCACCTGTTACATCCAGATGGAGTCAGGGATGCTCTGAAGCACAGAATGAAGTGGCTTGGATGAAGACACACAGTGGAAACTAAACTGGGGGAAGGGAAAGTTTCTAGCCTCATTAATAACAGCCTGAAATTAAAAGCAGAGCTTGTAGTACAGCTGCAATTTCAGCTACCCCGCTGCTTGTGTTAACAGTGTGGCTTTATTACGGTCAGGGATTAAAAACAGCTTCAACAATTAAAGGAGGGAAAAGAAAAAAAAATAATGACTGAATGAAAGAACCACCACCAACAAAAATCAGTATAAAAAAATTCCTGCGGGCTGGAATGATTAGCAAAAAACAGTTGTGCGCTGTGAGGAGCATGAGTGAATGCTTCCTTCCCCACAAATGCCCACACGTGTCCCTGACAAGTGTATCTACCCCCCACCTGTGGGAAACCACCCAGTGCCCTGTGGGTCAGCACCAGCCACCATCAGCCACCCTAGGGATGTCACCTCCTGCCCAGGAATAGGTGCTCTACAATCACCCTGCTCTGAGCAGACAGCTTAGAAACTTCCTCACTCCTGCTGCCCAAATAGCACAGCATCAAGAACAAAACTGGAAAGAAAACAGTCTCTCAACAAATGACTGACATGCCTCGAACTTCTCAGGAGCAATCAGTCTCACCAAGCAGCTCAGAAGAGCTGAGAAGCAGCATGCCCATGTCTCTTGCAGGTGAGCAGGTTGTCTCAGGGTTCCTGAAGGCATTCACCCTGCATTCCCTGGCACCTGCCCTGACTCCAGCCAGGATAAGCTGCCAGCAGGAAGCCTCAGTTTGCTGTGTCTCAATACAACACTCATTGCTTTTGAGGGCTTGGCCAAAAATGCTGAGTTGGAACATACTCATTCTTCTTTATAAGAATTAAAAGCAGTATCTTCACAAGAAAGAAAAAAACTATATCCCTTCTCCTCTTTCACCACCTTCCTGATAAAAGCGTCCCCTGGAGACATCACCTTTAGGGCAATCACCTACATTCACTGCAAAGCTACTGAGGACCAGAAGTCCCTTCAGGGCCAAAATTATCACACACCAAGCTCACACTCGCTTTTTCTCAGCAATGTTTCTGTTCTGTGCCATCAGAGGTTTGTAGTCCAGCTGACCAGAAATTTTGGAGTTTGGGATTCCTTTCACTCCTTTTACTTCACTGTTGCTTTTGCCTTCGACCAGCAACACAAAGCAAGCACAGCCACAGCACAGCAGGAAGGCATCAGTTCTCTCACAACCACATCTACAGCTCTTTCTCCACTGCAGAAGGTTTGGCCTTCAGAAATCAACCCAAACTTGGCCCAGCCACCACAGCCACTGCCTTTGCACTGAGTGAATATTAACCCAAGGACCACAGGACATTGCCAGAGATATGCTCTGGGCAAATTCCTGCAGCTACCACAGAGTTGCAGTGCTCCAGAGCCAACCTCCTGACACATCTTCGCCCAGACAACAGATCCAGATTCCTCCAGTGTTTCCCATGAGGAAACACTGGACAAATCTGGTCCTCATGGCTGCTGCAACCCAGTAGTACAAGCAATGCTGGAAACACCCAACAGATCTGAGCCCCGTTCCCACTCTGGGATGAATACAGAATCATTTTCCATAAGGGATTAAAGTCACACCCCTGTCAAGGAAGCTGTTGGTTGACAGAAAAAGTCTTTGCCATTTTGGAGACAGAATGCTGGACTCAGAAAAATTCTTGCTGCTGCAATGAATGTCCAACACAAATAAAGAAGATCCATCATTGTATGACAATGGAAGTGCCCAGGCATCTGCCCTCAAAAGGCAGCCAAATGCATTTTACACTGTTTGCTCCAATAAGCACAGAAACTCAAGCCAGGCTGTGCCAACCCTCTGCAATTCCCTTCACTGGAGGATACAAAGGACTTCAACACAACTGCACTTGAAGCTGTGTCTGCAAAAATATCACAGTTAAGGTGACAAGTTCCCAGCAGCCTGTCTGCACCAAGTCCAGGGCAGGTTTGGTACCTTAAAGAAAACCAAAATCTCCTTTCTTTTTTACTCTGAAGTCTCCAGTATTTCGAGAAAACATTTAAATTAAAACTAACAAGCCCCACAATACACTTTCTCAGACACCAGAGCACTTTCTAAATGCCAAGGTGACTGCAACCAAAAGTCACCATAGCTTAACAAATTCGAGTGACGTGACTTCTTGGAGATTTCAGTTAAAGGGCTTTGCCTTGCCTTTTCAGCAGGCTGGGAGCACACATGGCCAACACAACACAGCCACTGTTCTGCTGTGAGAATGAACCAACCCTAGGCAACCTCACATCCCCACCATGGGAAGCTTTATATCCCCTGCTTTGCAGACAGGAGAAATGGAAGCTAAAAAACAAACAGGCACCAAAGAAACCCAAAACCAGCCACACACAACACAACTAAACCCCCCACAAAGGTATCAAAAAAAAAACCCAAAAAACCACAAGATGTGAAGTTCAGAGCTGCACTGTCCCAACACACTCACTCCTGGATGGAAAAGAAGGGGATGCCTGAAGGATGTGGGAGGATGGCTGCACCAGCTACAGCCCGGCAGGAGGTAAATAGGCTGTGGCTTAGGGAAAGTGCACGGAAACAGGAAGGACTGAGGAAGTGCCAGCCAGCAAGGAAGGTTCTGTGGTTATAAGACACAGCAAAAAAAGGCAAAAAAAAAATCAGATTATTCAGATCCTGTCCTTAGAGATAGATGCTATGGTTTTTCTCTATCAAAGGACTGCACTGAGAAAGACTCCTCCTCTCACCCCAGAATTTGTGACCTTCCATATCACAGTTCTTTGAGTACAAGTAATGTCCATTCCTGCACAGGCAGAGGGGGACCAACTCTATGACTGACGTCAAGCCGGACTGCTCCTCCTCTTATAAAACTGCTTCCAGCTCTAATCGAAGGATCCCCATGTGCTCAGATGGCCAAAATCAGGCAAATGTTAAGGACTGCCTTTACCTAAAGGCTTTAGTAACATCTGAAAGAATCACAATGGGCCATCTGCATATGCTCCTAAAAGGTATCTGGTTCAAAACCAGTTCTCCCTCACCTCCTCTGACATATGCCCATATTTCTCCATTAATAGTTGAGGTGCTGATGACACCCTGAGCAGCCTCCAGAGCTTCATTGTATCGGTGAAATAACCCACTGCAGCTCAGGGTAGAAACAGCATCAGAACCACAAGCTCTCATGCACTACAATACCTCTAAAACTTCCATTAGAAAGTTACTGGAATTTATTGGGTTAAACATGCCAATGTATCAAAATCACAAAGGACTTAAACTTTGTACCTATACAATGCAAGAACAAGTTCGTTACAAATGTCATCAACAATAAACTGTAACTGCATTTCCAGAGAAGGAAATCTGGGCACCTACAGTAGGTTGTCAGAGAGACAAAGTACTAAAGTCAAGGAAAGAAGTCTGGCTTGCCCCTTTTTCCAGCCTATCACAGACACATGCTCACAAGAACCCAAGCCCTTCCTCTTTAAATGACGAACCAATCACCCTTCTAGGGTGACACCACAAGCTTTGAGTTTTGTTCCCATTTCAGCATGTGCAAGCCATGAGGTGCCAAGGTGACCTGTGAGCTGCTGCATCTCAGAGAGCCAGGCACTCCTAAACAACAGCTCTCCTTAGCTCAAAGCTGGCACATTCCAGATTCTGCCAATTTCCTTGATTCCTAAAAGGTAGCCTATGACCCTTCTGGATTGACAAGTCCAGTTTTGTAATAAAAACATAATGGTCACTTGCTGCAAAGAAACATGGGCAGTCCAGCTAGGAGATGTCAGCATGGCACAAACAAGCCTTCAGCACCACATCATACATGGAGCTGAAAGCCCTGAGAGCCTGTCCTCCTGTTTCTCAAGTATCGTTTCATTAACTGGACTCAGCATGGATTTTAAACATTACCTGAGAACTTCCCTCAATAAAACGGGGTCATTCAGGCACATTGAGAGCAGCAAACCTCTTTAGGGTGACCTGAAGTTGGAAGGTTTTCTCCAGCCAATACTGGAAAGAGGACTTGATCAGAAAAGCACCCGACATCACTGCTGGTCTTGGCAAGGCTGGATTAACTAAAGTAAAGACTAGAAAGAAGATCTGCCTAGTCTGGAGGCCAGGGGTCCAAAAGGCAAGCCAAAAAGTAACTCGTTCCCTTTCCTAACAAACTGTGTTTTCAGCTGGAAGTCGCTTGGCAGCCTTCCTGCCAGAGGATGCTGCAGGTCAAGACAAGGGTTCATTCCCGGCCAGGCCGAGCGGGGACACGAAACACAAGAACAGACAGCACTTTGCAATCATGGCCTGGAACACCAGGAGAGCTGCATCTGCTGGGCTCTGCTCAGACAGCAAGGGACGCTGCTGGCCAGGACTGGGGTGCCCCAGGAAGCACCAACCCGCTCAAAGAGCAAGGACAGGGAAAAGCACCAAGGCACAAACAGGGGTAGCCAAGGTAAGTCCTCAGGCACCCAGCTGCACCACACCTGCCTCACAAACACCTCGGGTCCCTTGCTTCTGTGAAAATCAAGAGCAGTGGCATCCTGTAACAAAAATGTCCCTTAAACTCCTTATTAAAGGTAATTTCCCCTCCCACCCCTTTTCATTAGCAACACTCAAGCATTCATCAAATGATCCTGTTACTTCCAGGAAAAGCATTAGTCTTCTAACAAAGAACCTATATACTAGCACTGTCTATTGTTATAACCATAAAAAGTTGTATGAAAAAAATCAATTGAGAAGCACAGTTCTCACCTGAGAATAGGGTTTACCTTAAACCTATCACACTGGGAAACCCATAAGTGCTTGGGGAACAGTGCTCATATGGGGAAAAGACGCAGCAGTAACTACATCACATTTTCCTTCTAGGCAGTAGCTTTCCACGTAAATTTTATACAATGCACCTGCTTATTGTTCTTACTACACAATATTGCATTCAATTCAAATCCATGCTGCAAGTATCCCACTCACTGCAAAGAGACTCCAGAAAGGAAAAAAAAAAATCTATTAAAGGAAAGCAATCTATCGTAGCACATTACACAGCACCAGTTTCAAGCAGGCTGTCATTCTGATCACACCCGACGGCATTTTGACTCCACCAGTATCCTTCAGTGAAACACTCCTGTTACAGCATTATTCTTGATGCACCAAGTCCTCTTGAAATAAATGGTGCAAATTCTATGTCATTTCAAAAGGACTCAGAGCACTTCACCTTTTCACATCATCCTTTCCAATAACTTGCAAAGCAGTAAGGCCAAAACAGGCCTTTCTTTAAGGCAAGAATTAAAAATAAGTAAATCAGCACTTTCCTTGGGAAGGAACTACAGAATAGGGCTGCGAATCCCAACTCAGGAAAGTCTTATGTGTCATTCCAGATCTAGGCCAACTCAGAAAATCACTTAAGCTCCTGATTAGCTGTAATATGTGCTTAAGTTGCTTTGACTTCCGTAGGACTTAAGCACATACTTATGTGCTCTCCTGTTCAGAAATACTCTCTTAAACCAGATCTTGCTTTGTAGGGTTGCTACACACACACACATGCAGCTCATGCCCCCAGGAAAGCTCTGGCTGCAAACCAGACTGCCTGAATTTTGTGCCTGACTATGGACCACAGTGTTTCACCCAGAGCTTTAAGTAAAGCTGAAGTCTGAAAGTGCTTTATCTCAGATAGGAACTTCATGAAGGCTCAGCTCTCAGTTTTACACTTGGTAAGTGATGCTAAGGCTCATGAGAGGCTGTGACACACTGGAGCTGCAGATGTTTCCAAGAGGAGAAAATCTCCCTAGACCCAGTTCCATCTTCTCGAAACCACACTACATCACTGGGTATGGGCAACTGCTAAACTATCCCGAACCCACCCTATTATCAAGGAGCTCTTATATTTCAAAATACAACCTCAGCCAAAAAAAGCCCCTTGCCCAACCCCTCCCCTCACCAGCCACTCTCTTGCTATTAGAGTTAATTGCAAGCACATTGTTCCTACAGCTTGGCTGATAGAAAAGAACTCCTGCTACATAGGGGCTTGGTTTTCCCATCTTGTCTATTCTCAAGGCAGTGCAATAAATTATTATTATATATGTTAGCTTTGCAAACGACTAAAGCATCCTGAGTGCCTGCACGGGGGCATGCTGTTTCTCAGCGTGAACTGAAATAGCCAAGATATTAAAATCCCACAAAGAACTGAGTTTCTAATGGAAAAATTGATGTGCCAGATGTTGACACTGATGACTACAGTGGTAGCCTGGGGCAGAGCCCAAACCCCTCTAGGTTAGACAGCCTCACCATTCCCTGCTCCTCAATGACCCACATTACAGTCCAGCTGCTCCCATATGCACCCACCCCTGGGGTTACTCACCCAAAAGAGGGATTCACAGTATCCTTTCCAAGCCCTGGACCTTCCCTTCCATTAATCAGTGCTCTCTTTCAATGACTATCCAACCCAAACAAGGGATCAAGCTCTTCAGTGCTGGAGACGGCACAGGAGAAGGAGCACAGCAAGACATCAAATGGCACACACAGGTTTTGGATTCCACCAGTCCAGTGGCTCAACCCAACCCTCCATTTGGGGAAGCCCCAGCTGAAATAAACTCAGTTCAGCAGTGCAAGATGACTGTATTTTACCTCTTGAAATCCTTCTATTTCTTATACATGACACCCACTAAAAATACTACTATGAGAAAACTCTACAGATTCAAGATATCAAGGTTTTAAGATCAAGTCCTTTGCCAGGAATCAGGAGAGGATCAGGACAGCAAACCACTCACTCCCAGCACACCTACAACTTCTCTGTGCCCAAGATTGGTGTCTGATTCAAACCCACACAAGCCTTTCAAACTACTTCTTGCCAAAGTGATGGAACAAGCTCCAGAAGCAGTGGAGATGCCTGATCCTCCTGCTTTGTGCAAAAAGCCAGGACCAAAGGTGCTGTTTACACAGGCAGCTGTGAGGAGGGCACCAAACAACGTTGTTCCCTACTGCAGCACAACTTCAAGGCTTTTTCCCCCATTCTGGGACCTCCAGCACCCTGTGCAAGGGGATTCTGCATCTCCAGCAGCCCAGGGGCTCACAGAGCTGGGGAAGCCTCAACACGCACTCCCACACAGAGGGGAACAGGTTTGAACTCGAGGGTCTCTGTGGGAGTCTTGCACTGAGTATGAAATGTACAGTAATGCCAAGCCAAGTGAAGGCTAAGTGCCTCTCTTCCCCTCTCAAAACACATGGATGTCAAAATATCTGCTGATCAGACAAATTACAGAAACAGAGACCACACAGTGACTGCAGGGAGGAGAGCCACTGCTGCAAGCCTGCCCCAAGGAAGTGCAGCATCCCAACATATAAAACAGAACACCATCTAAAAGCTAAAAGAAAATAGAAAAGTTTACTGCCTGTCATTTAAATATGGATTTCTATTACAGAAACACACCAGGAGCCTGCCTGCCCTCCTCCCTCAGCCCCTGCAGGGAAACACATCATCTTCCTCCAAAGGTGACAACAATCAAATAAAACAGGATCAAATAAAAACAGGAGTGACAAAGAGACAGGAGGAGAGGAGTTGCAGGATGCTGCAACTTCTCACTTCAAAGGAACAAACTCTTTCTACCATCAAGTTTATTTGAGTATCAACAAAGGGTAAGACTTGAGAAAAACACAAGTAGTTTCAGTATCTACACTTATGCTGAGTCCCTTGCCAACCTTTTCAGTATGTCAAAAAATATTTTTAAAACCCCAGTGGTTTTCAGTAGTTTCTTCCATGGTTGCTGTGAGAAAGTCTTGCAGAAACCATGGTAGAAATCCAGTACTTTAAAACACAAACATAATTGTACACATCTATTTTGTATGAAGAAAAACTCAAAAAATGTTTCTCCCCAAATTATAGTGTGAAATTTCAATAGAAGGGAATACATATCTTTGAAGTCAGTGCTGTCCTTTCAAGCTGACCTTCAGTCACCTGAATCACATGCCCAAGACCACCAACAGGATGCAATTTCCATCTCCAAAGCTTTGGTCTTATAGGATTTATTGTTTAAGCTGCAAGGGAAGCACATTACATTCTGCTGACAGCGCATTTGCGCATGTGAACAAAGATGGAGGTGAGGTGAGATTAGGACAAGCTCAAGGGAATTAGCTCAGTGGGTTATTTATTTCATGACAGCACAGATTAAAAGGGCTGCCTGTCCCTTTGGCCTTACAAGCACTCATGTGAGTTATCAGGCACGTTTTATTGGAGGGAAGGGGAAGAGATGTTATCACCCAGGTAAATATCTCAATAAACACTCAAGTATTTGACGGACAGCACTTTGCATGTGGTTAGCATGAAACCTCCCAGGATGCCCAAATGCCTTACAAGGAAATGCACTTTTTAAGCCTTATTGGGGTGGGTGGGCTGGATCACTCCCAGCTGAGAGGCAAACATGCTGAGTCAGAGGGATCAACTGCCCAGCCCAGCATATCACAACCTTCAGGCAGGGCCAGCCTTGCCCAGTATGCTCCAGTTCAGCAGCAACACCCGCAACCAAAGCCTCCCAGTCCCAACTGGTGCAGACAAGCACCCTGCTCACGCCCTTTCCTGCTGGACCAGGCTTCACTGAGGCTCTCGAGGGATTTAATAGCAGATTTAGTAGTAAAAACCAGACGGCCTCATTCCTACTGACCCATTCTCACCGTAAGGTATTTCTCATTTCCGAGTCAGTGGCTGTTCTCTCTCAGTCCTGGTTAATATTATTTGTGTTTTAATGCTTTCTAGGAACCATTCCAGCTTTACATCACAACAAATACCACCGGGTAGGGGAAACACTTCATCTGGCTGGCCTTGTTTTTGGTACTTCACTTTAGGAACTGGTCCAAGCAGTCAGTCAGAGAAACAGCAGTGCCTGCCCCACGGCCAGAGCTCTCCCCACATACACTCAGCCCAACTGGGGATGTTGCCTGGAAGTTTGAAGGTGGCTTTCATCAAGGCTGAATTCTGGAGCTCCTCCAGAAATCCTCCAAGGAGCACGAATAAGCCAAATAAAGAGAAACCCACAAAAGCTTGAGATCAAAGGACTCTTGGGGTTCTTTTCTTTGCAGACACATTGGGTATTTCCCATTCCCCATGTGTTTCTGCAGCCATCGCTGCCAGAGAAGTGCCAAACTGAGGCTGAGCAACTGCTGTACAACAGGAGGAGGTTTTTGTCACCGCTTCATGATAAGAACTTGCACTGCACTGTTCACTGACACCCACCTCAAAAACTTCCTGAGCCACCTCTTTACAGGCCATTACTCCCACCAAGCTTTTGAACCCCACTTGTTGTCCCTTCCTTCCCATCCTCAGGTCCAACTCATGAAACTCATGCTTTACAGCAGCCAGAACGACTTTCAGGTGTGCCTCCCACCAGAGGAAGAGCTGTTCACCCAGAGCAACGTTCTGTTCCAGCCCAGGCTGGTTATGGAAGACTTTTTTGGAGTGCTGTTTCTCTTTTCAGCACTCACCCTTCTCAGGTCAGGAGGATGCAGGTAGGAAAGGCGAGCCCACAAGGCACATCCCACCATGGAGGTCCAGGAGCTGCTGCTTCCCAGTGCAAGTTTGCTCTGAAGCTCAATCCAGACCCCAACCAAATGCACCTGTTTGCACAGAATGGCTTTATGTTTGCACCAGCTTGAGTCAGAACTCACTTTACCTTCTTTCAAACAAGAAGCTGTTTTCTTGCTAAGCAGGGGTGTAACCAGCTCAGAGACTTAGAGGTCAGCTCCTCCTCTGCAATTCCACGTCTCCTTTGCAGTTTGAGCATTATTTACCCCCACAAACAGAAGCCAAAAGAAAACCAAACAAAAAAAAAACAAACAAACAAACAAACAAAACCCCAAACATACAAAAACCACCAAAACAAAACAAAACAAAGCAAAAAAAAAAAAGAAGGAGAAAACTCAATCAAGGGTATCTGCTGTTTGGGACAGACATGACAAGCTCACAATGTGAATATTCACTGTCACCAGTTCGCCCCAGGGAGGGGAGAGGGGGACTCAATGTTACAACACTTTAATTACTTGCCCACAGATTTTCTCAGGAACTTGTAACCCACACCCAACTTTTCAAGAGCACGTCCGAAGGGTGCAGGCAACAAGGAAATCAGAGAGGGAAGAGAAGGGGATGCCTCAAGTCAGCAGGAAAGTGTAAAGAGTTTGAAGCCAGGGGTTATCAACCAAACAGAATGACCCAGTTAAGCAACTGAGAGGAAAAGGATGATAAAAAACCCCAAAGGAAGGCTGAACACTGTGAGGTTCCCAAAATACAGAAAGCACAGATAACTGGCACAACTGACCACAAGAATTACATTAAAATACAGATTACACAGCATCCACCAGGATTAAAAAAATATCCTCAAGAAACTTAACTACCTCTTCCCAGCAAGCCCACAGTGTCATGGAGCAGCAGAGAGGATCTGAGCTCCAGGCAGCACCTGGAGGTCTAACACTGATTTATTCTCAGGGAGAACTCCATTTTTCTTCCACCACCAAGTGACAACGCTTGTGCGCGATAATTTTTAGTCAACATTTCAGTGTTTTGGACGGGAAGGAGCTTTGTGCTGTACTATTTTTCTCACATCAGAAAGGTACTAGAAAGCTTGAAAGTTCATATCCTGGAAAGGTCTGTGGGTTTTGTGGGAGGCAGGGGTTCATGCTACATTTTCTCCCCCCCACACAAAAACATTTCCCATTTTCTACCCAGGCAATAATTTTGAACTCTGCACAGCAACAACCTCTGCTCCAATAGAGATGGTTAGAAGTGCTCTGACAGACTTACATCATCCCTGGATGTATCCAAGGCCAGCTTGGATGGGGCTCTGAGGAGCCTGGTCTAGTGGAAGTCATCCCTGTCCATGGCAGGGAGGTTGGAACTGGGTAATCGCTAAAGTCCCTTTCCACCCAAATCATTCAAAGATTCAAGGATTAGAAATGCTCTCCTTGCAGGCTACAAATTGATCTCTTCTGCTCACATTAGCTTTCTTTTTTTTTTTTCCATCAAATTAATCATTACTCCTCATATATTACTAACCAGTGCACTGAATCAGGTCATCTCGCTTTTGGGAGGAGGAACCATTTGCACCACCTCGTTTGCACATCAGAACCACTCACTGTGCCACATCCAGCCCCAGCACAGCTGCTCCCCTCCACTCCTTCCTGGGCCAGTCCAGCTCCTAGCATTGTTTTTGTGCAGGTCCCACAATCCCACACACACAGAGTGTAGTAAATGCTTGCTCTGAGTTTTTGGTTGGTTGTTTTTTCTCTTTAACCAAGTGACATTTTTCAAATCAGATGACTTTTTCCACTTTAAAAGTTAGCAAAGGGGGCTGTGTGGAGACAAAAATGGTGAGGAAACCAATCAGTTCATCTTTCTCCTCTAGTGTGACACAACACTGCCCTTACTCTTACACAGCAGCAGTACTTTGCAAATGTATTTTTCACCAAAATGTTTAAATGCTGCAGAGAAATTACTTCCCTTCCCCTTCAGACCTGCTCTGCCCCTTTCCTAAAAGGAAGGAAAAAAAAGAAAAAGCAGGGGGAGCACACTAGAGGAGGCACACTGCTTGTGTGAGAGCAGCGACAAGCCCTGCTGCAGCACCCAGGTGTGGCAGAGGGAAAAGGAAGCTTTGCCACCGACCCAGAGCTCTCTCTGACCCAAATGCCAACACACGAGTGGGCAATTAGCCCAGTTACAGATCTCACACCATTTGGCTCTGCTTTCTCCTGGGAAACGTGAGATGGGGTGGATGCAAACACCTCACCAATGAACCAATGGCAGTTGGTTCCTCCTGAAGAGGAGGCAGGAGGGGTTACACAGCACCGTGGCAAAGCAAAACCCAATCTCAGCATTCCCCACTAGCCCAGCAGTCTGCAGGGACAGGCCCTTAACACAAGCCCAGGTTCTGCAGAAGAGCATCAGCCACCCCTCCAGCACTGCCTGCTCCCCTGGCCATGAGCTCCACGAGGGTTTCTCACTGCCCAAGAGGCCCATGACCGCTGGCAATGTCACACTGCCCACCCAGAAAGGCAACACTGAAATCCACCCCTATTTTCCATGAGCTAAGCAAAACGGCTTAAATATTACCCAGCAGTGCCAGCCCTTGTGATGGGTAAATGCTTTTGGGATCAGGGGGATGTCTTTATTTAAAGGGCATCCGTATGTCAGGTGCCATCAGCTTCATCACCCAATCCACTTGTGTCAAAGCCTTATGCAACCAATGCAAATAAGCCCCATCACTCACCCAGCCTGCTCACACAAAGGACCATGTGCCAAGCACGCTGTCCCCTCGATTAAAATCACCATCATCCAGCTTTTTATAGAAAACAGATGATCTCCCCTAAGGACTCTCTGCCACCATAACACAAATTGCAAAACTTTCAGGGCCAGCCACATGGCTTGGGATCTACCCACCCAGGTAGGCACAGACTTCAGAACGCAAAAGGCTCACAGAAAATATGCCCAATGCAAATCACTTTATTTCTGGAAGAACAGAACTTTTTTTTTCCCCCTCCATGTTTTAGCTTACTCCACCTTCCAAAATAGCCTGAACTTAGTCAAGAAAGGCATGTTCATTTTGGAATGAGGCTGCATGCACACAAAGCACTCACAGAAGAGCTGTGGCAGAACAACTTGTTCCTCAATAGCTATTCTGAACCACGTCTCAGTAACAGATCCAGAGTACGTCTCTGTAAACGAGACATGTTGATCTGACAACCTGGTTGAAGTGGTGGGTAGAAACTTAAAACTTTTACAAAAGCATGAGCTCTCACTGACAACTCCCTTGAAGTAAGGGCATATCGATCCAAGAAAAAAAAAAAAAAAACCAGACGTCATTCACTTCTCTTCTACAGACCTGCTTTGCATCTTCAAAAGTCATCAGTCCAGCCCCAGAGTTGGTAAAACCAGCTTAAAAACCAATACAATAAAAATTAATGTGTTTAAAGTTTACTTCCTGTTTGGGAAAAGGAAGTCCTTTTTCCGACACATTCCAACACAACCACAAGGCCCAGAACCTTACATTTATTTTAAATTAAAGACAAGATATTAAAGGAAATTACAGATTTAAGGGAACAGGGGCTGTAAAGGACATGATTTATAGCAGAACTTACAACAAGGCCACAATCAATAGAAATCACTGAACATCCAGAGCATTAAAGCTAAGACACTGAATATCTCAAAACTTCATTTTGCTTGTTATTATTATTTGTGATTGCAAGGTCCCAGATCAAAAAGCGTTTCAGAAGAATAACCTTTATTCTCACTGCTTCTACACAGCCTGAACACTGCATTTCTGAACAGGAATTTTTTTTGACATAGCATGTTAGTATTTTTCTTTTCTGATTTTGTTTGCCCCATTCAAAATTCCACTCAGCATTACAAGTACTAGTTAATGCAATGTCTTTCCACATGCTCCGTTTCAGTGTCAGGCTCTCAGTACCCAGGGCTCCAGCAAAGGGAGAAAACCTTTGGGAAGCGACATTTAAACAAAATAAACTGCAGATTTTTTTTTTTACCCCAAAAAGGTTTAACAGGCTTAGGGTTTTATACAATAGCATATTTTTACAAAGTACATTGAGGATCCGGTTTAAATCAGTGTCTTGTTTCAGCCACCCTGCCTAAAACATGCATTTGCTTCCTTTACAGCCACGTGAATTTGTTCACCATGGCCAGCCAACTCATACCACATCCCTGTTAGATGCATATGCATATATATATATATATAGAGAGAGAGAGAGAGAGAGGCATGTGCTGTCTCATCTAAGCTGACCATGACCAACACAAGGCTCGTTCAGCCAGGAGCAGGGTTCCTACGCCGTTATCTGCACCCGGAGCGGTTTAGTGTTACCGGGCTGAAAGGAAGCAGAGAGACATCCTGTTTATAGGCTGTAGAGCCCCATGGATAAACAAGTGCACCTCAGTTAAAGGCAGAGCGGGGCAGGGGGAGGGGAACAAAGGAGCGCAAGGAGAGCCCCGGCGGGTGCGAGGACAGCAGCTGCGGGCCGGGCTGGCTGCAGAATGTACAGAATGTGCCGCCCCGCCGGCGCTGCGCGCCCGGACCCGGCTCGCCTTTCAGCCCAGCGCTGGGCAACTTCCTGGCACTCGGTGAGGCGACACCGGAGATGTTTCACCGCCCCGCTCCTCTCCGCTCGCCCAACGCACGCCCACAGCACCAGGGCTTTCTGGGCATTTTGCGTTTCATCTGCCAGCTGGGCACGCTCGGGGCTTTTGCGATGCCAGAGTGGGAAGGGTGGCGAGCAATGTCACTCACTCTCTGCCGGCCACCTGGGGAAGCCGACAGCCTTCCCTTGGCGTCTGCTGCTGGCCACGGGCAGAGGGGGACCCGGGGCTGGATGGACACGGTCTGAACCAACGCAGTGTCACTGCTGTAAGCCCCATCGCCAGCTACAGCAAGGAGGAGACAGCCCCAAGGCATGTCCCTCCCCTCCCATTCTTTTTCTGTCAGGAAAACACCGAAGTCCATCACCAGGTTAGAAGGAGGTACCAGACTTATTCTCATTTGAATCATCACCTGAGTACACTGGCCTGGCATGAGGGAGTGGGTCTGGGCCAGAACTGTGGGATGGATACAAACAACAGGAGTTCTATAGAAAAACCCTACAAACAGCCCTCTGCTTCTGACATTGTTCTGTCCATCATTAAAGCAATAGAAAAATGTGAAATTCTACCTTGGTCCAGATCCAAGAGCCCCTTGTGCCACTAGCAGGTGTAAACTCACAGTACTCCTCTCCTGGACTGCCCATAACCAGGGAGCAGAAACCCTCTGGCAGCTCAACACCTTCCAAGGCACCGATGTTGTGACCATGGTGACTCCCTGGGCCAGTCCCATGGGGCTCCAGGCTACCTCCAGCCTCTGCAGCAAACCTTCTCCAAACAACACCTCAACTCTGCAAAGAGCTGGCAGACAGGGACATTTGGCTGGTGTTGACAACACCCTACCAAACAAGAGGCAAACTGGGTAGGGAATGTGGAAGATCTTATGGGCTCAGACAAACAAGCCCTACAGGTACTCTTCCTACCTGGCCAATCTTCACATGAAGCATCAAACCTGACTTTCCACACCTTTGATGCTCCACTGATCATTTTTCCCCCTCACTAGTGAACGTGGGGAAAGAACCCACATCCAAAGCCTCCATCTTCACGCAGCACAGAAAGGAAAGTTTTGGCTCCCCTGCTTCCAAATTACAGAACTAGCATCTCATGCCATCTCCCAGAAGAGGATTTAAACAGAGCACTGACACCTCACAGGGTAACCCAAAACAAGAGACCAAGGTCAAGGCTCACGTGTGACTTCTCACATCTGTTTCCTTTACGGTTTTTACTGCCTTTATTTTCTCTACAGGTCCAGAAACTCTCTACAATGGAGGGACAAACCTCAACATGTTCTCCAGCCCTTCTAGTCTGGAAGACTCCACCCAAACCCTGTCCTAAGCATGAGCAAGGGAGAATTACCCTTGTGTGTACAAGCAGAGCCTGGATACCAGCATTCACCCTCTGAGCACTTCTACCATAACGTGGCTGCCCCAGCCAATGCTTCACAGCCACCATGAAAACACCACAGTTCTCCAAGGACACACAAGAACAGGACTCGCTCACACTCTGACAGATCCTGGGGATGAGGCAGCGCTGCCAGGCCCTAGTCTGATGAACTGAGGCCTGGGGAGCCTGAGAACTACTCCCAAAAGAAAGTCCTGAGCATGTAATTTTTCACTTGTTTCCTATCCTACTCCTTGTCTCGTGCGACAGAGACACCTCTGACTCATACCAGGTTTCCGCAGGGCCTGACACAACAGGTCGACAGACTCTCCTTGAAATCAAACAACAGCAAGCATGAGGTGACTGTGTCTTGGCCAACACAGACCCAAATTCAAGACAGTCCTCAAAGGCACAACTCCAAGGTAAACAAATGTTGATGAACTCCTTTCTCATCAGCTCTGTGTAGTTCCGATGCCTTTATTTTGCCTTCCTTCCAGATGGAAAGAAAGTTCATTGAGAATGAAAGCTAGTGACTCACAGTGAGCAGTGACAGATGCTGCCTGCCTGCATGTGTGAAAAAACTCTGACAGGCAGAAATAACACACCTCACATGTCTTGTGGTGGCAGTGAAGCAATAAATATTCTAATAGACTACTAAGGCTCATAGTAATAATGCTGAGCTCTCTTTACAGAAACCACTCCCCATGCCAGATGACATCTGCCGTGGTATAGATGTTCCTGGAACAGGGAGATATTTTTAAATCTCTCAATGTGGCACAAAACTGTGAGTGTATCAGCCAAAATACCAGCCATCACAGCGTTTATATATAGCCTTGCACATACCATCTATAGATGGGAACACAGACAGATACATGGTATCTAGCAGCATTACAAACAGACATTCTTCTGCTGGTCTTCAGTACTTGAGAAGAAACTTCCTAGCCAGAAGCTCTGCCCGTGTCATCCCACCCTGTGCAGTTCTCCATCAACTTCTGCTCATCAAGTGTGTTAAGTGCTGCATCTCAATTCTCATCATCAGAAGCCTGTCCCTCCTCTTCCCCCACGTCCCCTCTTCTGTAGGACAGTGCAGGTGACAGAGTCTCCCCACACCTCTGTACACACACCTTCCAAACCAGAACCCATGGGCCCCAAAACTTCCTCTGTGCTGTGACAGGTCCTGAGAAGGGGCTTAGAAAATCTTCAAGACAGTCCAGTTCACTCAGGGACACCTCTGACCCATACAATTTCTAGGCATGGTTCTTATCAAAGGCAGGAATACAGAGGTGCCTAGTAGGAAAAGAATTTGCAAGCTCCAAACTATCAACAGTTCCCATGGAGCACCTGTAATCACTTCCCAGGAACTCTGTGGGCACCCCAGTTACTGCAGGAGAAAAGGAAAAATAAAAATGGTTTTAAAGAGTGGCTTCAGGTCCTACAATACATTGTCTCATGAGTATGAAATGTGCATCAGCACTTCACAGAGAGCACCGCAGCCATCAGACCCGGGGTGATGTTTAAGCTCTTGATACAGTTATCTGCCTAATAATAACCCCAAAGAGCACTCCTTGCCTGGCTGCCTGCCAGACCGCATGCAGCCTCTCTGCCCTTTCTGCCTTTTATTTTTCTTTTTTTTTTTTTTTTCGTTTTTTAAACTTTGTCAGACATGGAAACATTGACTCTAAGAAATTCAGCCTCTTCTGTGAAACAGATTGGTTGAGACTTTGTTGTTGCGGAAAGCATGACTCGGGCGTCGGGGAGGGGAGACAAAGGGGAAAACTCGTGTATTTTGCCTTCACGTGTGCTTTATTTACTCCTCTGGCAGGAAATGGTGAGAAAGACTCTGACCCAGCTGCGTCAGCTGCGTTGGAAGTGATTGTATCAGCTCCACCTGCTAAATGTGGGTATAATTCAGGACTGCAAGGACAATGATTTGAGACAAATGAGCAATGACTGGTGTGTTCTCGAGGGACAAATGCTAAGCTGGTGCATGACACAAGTGATCCACAACAGTGGGACAATGGTGTCAAGGCTGGGGGTAGGAAGGAAAGTGGGAGAGAGGGATAAACATCCCCGCCTGTTTTTCTAGGGAAAAAGAGACATTACAAGGGGAGCATGGCTTGTTCAAACATTTCAGAGTGTGCTCTACATTATTTCCAGCACTCAGAAGCAACAAATGAACTGCACCAAGAAATCCAGCAGCTACAGCTCAGAGAGGAACATCATGCCCATGTCAAGCTTTCAAAGCCTTATAAACTGCAAGGAGTTCAACATGGTTTCTTTGTGCTCAGAGAATAACAGCCTTGACAAAACAGGCTGAGGTGCCACACTGCCATCCACATCTGCTACGAACCTGGCCCCTTGAAACACTGAGCTCAGGTGTGGTGTGGCCCCAGTGAAGCAGGTCCTGCAGACCACTCCTCAAGGCTAGCTACCTGTCAAAGTAACAAAGGAGCCTCCAACGAGCACGTAGACAACAGCACAGGCTGAAGCAACTGCTGCTGAAGCAAGAGAGAGGCACTTCAGTGGTGGTTTTAAAAGGAAAAGATAAAAAGAACAAAGGAAAAGGCATACCTTTGCAAGTTCCAGCACAAGAAGAAAGCCCCAGGTCACTGCTGTAGCTAATGACAAGGGCGACAGTGGTGCTCAGCAAGACTGTTCAAAACATCCTCATAGTTTTTTTTCTCTTTTTTTTTAAATCAAGTGAAATACACACAAACAGCATAACGTCCACAGCAGGCTGCTGCTTTGACAGCCATACAGCCAGTAAGGCCCTGTGAAGTTTTAATAGGCAGGTCAAGCCTACAAAGACTTTGCTACCACCCTCTCCTGCCTCCACGCCATACCCCATTCCCCAGTGGTTTTACTTCAAGAACTTCACAAGCTTTCACCAGAACTGCTGCTCAGAGAGCAGCCTGCTCACAGACAAAGCACACACAATTCCAACAGGAGAGAAGCCCTTTAGCACATTCTGCATCGTATTCCTCCAGGATCCGAGTAAATAACAACATCTCACAAAAACAAACTACACCAGGCATGGGACCCTTGTGACCCAAATGGGTGAATTTTCATAAGAATTTACCATTTTTACCTCCACACAGTCAGAGAAGTGGAAGAAAGCCAGGAAAGAAGGGAGGCATCGCCCTTTGCAAACACCTAACGAGCCCAACTGAAAACATGGAGCTCAGCACCTTTGGAGACATCCCCCTGCACAGCCCGGCAGGGCAGGCGGCTGGAGATGAAAAAGACCCACCAGGAAAGCTCTTCCGTAGGAGCTGATATTTCAGCTATTAAAGAAGTTTCTGTTTAAACAGACATTAATTGCCTATGCTCAGCAATTTCTCAGCTTTACCACTTAAAAAACACCCAAAGCCACTTGCAGGCTTTTCCTTTTTTCTCTCCCACCTTTATTTGCTCTGTAAACACATTTGTGCGCGCCCTGGATCCTGTAACGTTCTGCTGCAGTGACAGCAGCTCTGAAGCAGAGCAGCAGCTACCTACACATCTCACCAGGGACTGCTGAATGCCCTGGCTCCTGCCCCTGCCATCACAGCACACCATGATGCAGAACCCCACGCAGCCCAGCTCCTGGCAGGACCTTCTGCTAGCGCAGGATGGAGCAGAAGATGCCGTTGGTGCCACTTGTACCAACAGATAACGTTATCAGGAGTGCATGCTCATGAACTCAGCCTGCTCCCTCACAGGTGAAACTCCCCCAACAAAACCCTACCTGTTAGCAGTGGGGTTTGTTTATTAAAGCACTGTTGCAAGTTTACCCGCAGATCAAGGCCTTTATTGTGGTGGGTGGAAGATGTGAAATAACTGCAAATACTCTGCAGCCTTTTGAAGAGGCCGCTGAGGACAGCCCAGTGATACTTCCCATCCCATGCCAGGCAAGAGTGGCAGGGACCCTCCTGTGCACAAACATAATCATGGCCAACTGCTGCAGAAGGGCTGCTCATAAAGATGCCAGCAGGAAGGACAGGACAAATGGAATCGGGAGACTAGGATCAATTTTTTGCCTTACCATACATGTACTTACACGTGCAGTTAAGTGTTATATACACCTGGCAGCATCTGTGCAGCTTTGGGCAAAAAGTCTTTGACCCTTCCTGCTCAGTAAACAGGCAATAAAATCACTGCCCTGAACACACCTGGAGAACACCCAGCAGCTCCATCTCCACCCCATCACTGCACACAGCAGGGAACTTCAGCAAGGACACACCAGTAAAAGCCTCTCCAGCCCAAGGCATCGGTGGCACAGGCCCAGAGGGGCTGCTTGCTGATAGCCCACTTCTATGATACTTTCTATGAGGTGCTTTCATACTGCCTTACATCTCACACATCTACTGGCCTCCCACCCCAAGGGGAAGGCTGGGAGTGACTCCTCTTGTCAAACAGGTCTGCTCCATGCCTCCAGCAACACAAAATCTCCTGAGAGCAGCCAGGAATCTCTTTCTCCTCTGAAATCAGGTCACCTGAACCACACTCAACCTCAGCCCACCCAGAAAGTAAGGTCTGAACCAAAACTCAGACACCCTTTGGCTGGGCTAGCTATGCCATCACCACTAAGCCCAGCAAAGCAGGCTCTGCAGCACCTCACAGAAGTGGGCGTAGGAGAGGGGAGTCATTTTTTGGCAATGAAAATTTAATGGAACATTGTGTATCAATCGATTGTGGGATGAGTCATGTTTAGAGCGACTCACCTCCTCTTCCACTCACTTCCCCACCCCCAAATTATGGACTACAAGAAATGAGCAGAGATAATGGGCAATTTCAGATGTTCTGAACTCAGGTTTCTGTCCTGCTGGAACAGCATGCCATGAAAGTAGATGGAGTAAGCTCCAGAGATGTCCTATATGTTCCCATGCCTTATACTAGCTACAAAAGAATCGTGTCTAACTAATGGGCAATTAGGAAAGAACTAGAAGGATGAAGGATGACTTTGTAGAGGAAATGAGGAGTCAGAAGGAAGATCTGAAAAGGCTCAGCAGTAAAAGGAGACACAAAAAAATAGACGGGGATCAGACATGAGCCCCAGAAAAAGCAAGCTGGAGGTACATCTCTACATATGCACACACACACACCAATCTCTGATTTGCTGCCTGAGTCTCTAGAGGACTAGCTAACTCTGAGGGTATAGAGCAGAAGATGACAAGCTGCTTATGCACTTGCCTGTTAATGTTTGGCAGTGGGACACAGATAGGATGTGACCACCCAGCGCCCCACCACACGGGGCATTCAAGCCTGGCCAAGAGATCTTCCAGCGCTGGCCAGTACACTCCATTCAGAGAAGAAACTGGTACTTCATACCCTGGGAGATGACTAATTGCAGTAGCTGAGTTATGGCATAGCTTTTAACATACAACGAAGAAACATTAAGGTCATCTTGATTCTCATCTACACCATCCCCTCCCACAGCAGACTCGCTGCTCTTTTTTTCCTCCTACTCCTTTTCTCACTTTCTACCCTCCCCTTCAACATTCTTCCCTTTCAGGTCTTCTCACCTCCCTCCATACCCATTTACCTTCCTCTCTCTATCCGCTCCTCCAGCACTTGAAACATCCTTCTCATCACCCACAACTCCCACTGCAAAAGCCCTTCTCTTCCAGGAATCTGGTTTATCCAGAGCTTGATCACCAGCAATTACCTGTGCTAACCCTTCCACAGACCTCAAGTGCACATTTGTCTGCCTTGCTCTGCAGAATCTTTAGGACAAGGATTGTCATCTTTCCCACTTGTAGAGCACAGGATAAATTTACTGGGCGAGTAAATGATAAATAAGTCATCTCAGCATTTCAGGGCAGCTCAGTGCAGGTTCCCCTGGTGTTTGCCTTCCCTCCACTGCAAACTATCTGTAAGACTTTTTCTTCCTTATCTCTGTTACAAGGTTATCACTTGAATTTATCAGCATTTTTCAAAAAAAGTTGAGACGAGGAGGTGGGGAAACAAAGGGCCTTTACCAGCCTAGTTCAAACTTCAGCTCAAACCCTGAGATGCAGAGGAGCTTGTGGGAGCACCTCAGGGAGAGACCACAGCCAGAAATAACTCACTGGGATTCTTTCAAGCCCCACATGTCTCACTTCTATCCAGTCTCCAGTAGGTTTTTGGACAGGCAGACACACGTAGCTGTTTGCTCAGGGAGCAATTAAAAAATCTACATCCAATTCCACCAGCTGAGTGTGTGTCTGCCTTTGGAAGGACACTAGAAAAGAGGCGAGTAGACTGTTGAGATGGAAAGCTGGGGTAAGAAAAAAGAAATTACAAAGAAAAGATTACCCACAACACACAGGGCATCCAGAGGTGACTAGGAGGCAGCCTGGGCTTCAGTGAATAAAAACATCAGAACAGGGAAAGCAAAACCCTCCTCCCGTGTCAGAGCCCATGGATGGAACTGGGCTGGCTGTTTGGCAACCGCACCCATGGGGGATTTGCATAACAGGTGAAGCACTTCTCAGGAATGAAGGTGATAAAATGCTCATTCAATTAAAAGAGGGGGCAAAAGTACTTGCTAGAAAGTTCACCGAGTTGAGATAAGGAACCAGCTTTCAGCATCAGAGAACCTAAGTTGTCCGGGGTTCCTGCTCTCTGGCTCCCTGCATTCCTCCACCACGTGGATTTCACCCCATCTCCCCCCACGCACCAGCTCCTCACCTACCTGAGGGATGTCACTCCAGTCACTTCAACACATCCATCCCCAGTGCCCTCCCAGCTTTCAGAAGTACTTCACTGGGAACATGCTCAAAAGCCACATCCTTCTCCATCCCTCCAGCCTTAACAGCCTCCACAAGGTTATCTGATGCAGCTTTCTGACACTTGCACATCTTGGCAGAGTATTCGCTGATAACTAACAAAGCGCTGCGGGAAGCACACGTGTCAGGAAGCCTAAGTGATAAGACCGGTGTGCTGAGAGAAACCTCATCCAGACCCTCAGGAAAAATTAGTTTTTCTTATTGGTTTCATCTGAACTCACCAGCTACCCTCAAGACTGCACAGCAAACAGGAATGCCTCCAGGCAAATAACAGTGGGGGCATTCAAACCCCCCTGTGGTCACCGAATCAGCAATAAGAAACACAAGGAAAATTAAGAACAAAAGTCAAACAATCACCGAGAAAACAACAGGAGACCGTGTAAGAACACCAAGCCAACAAGCACCCATTCCTTCCCACTGAACGCATCGTCCTGCATTGCAGCATTTCACCCTATAGAGACAAAGAGCTGGGTGCTTAATGCTGACCCTGGAGGTTTGCTCAGAAGTTTTTACATCGCTCAGCACCCTGTGCATAAAAGGGCAGCAGTGGTGACACTCCTGGTGAACTCCTGCTGGCCAAGCTGTCTGGCAGGTATAGCTAAAAAAGCCGGGTTTGGAAAATACTGCCTTTTTATAGCTTATCTCAGTGCAGACAGCTGCCTCACACCTCTAGAAATAGCAGGATTTAACAGCCATGTTTGCAGGGACAGATTTTAAAGGTTCCATCTTCTAAGAAACAACCTACACATTCAGAAACAGGAGGCCAGATTTGTTTTGATACTGGAACCCCCTTCCATATGTTAAGCATACCCACGGATTTGCAAAAACCCTGCTCTGAAAACGGGATGTTCATTCAGCAACAGGGAACTTGCATTCGCCTTCCTATAGAGTCTGCTCCCAGCACAATCAGCAGTGAAGCAGCACATGATTAGGCTGATATTGCCTTTTGCTGAAAATAGTTGGCATTTTACAAGTAAAATAGTGTCAGAGGAGAGCATTAAACACTGGAAAAACAAGACTAATAGCTCAAGTACAAATACCCCACAGGCACAGCCGATCAGCACCTCTCTGTTGTTCCTCTTTAGATGGAGCAAGCCAGGATCAGATCACAAAGCATTGCTATGATTTGTTCGAGGTGATAAGGACTGAGCCACGGGATTCACTCCTGGGCCAGTCCCACAGCTGCAAACCCCAGCCCCAAAAGTCTGAAGGAGGCTCTTCAGCCTCCTCAACTCCATCAGGCTTGTGAGTGCAACAGTGATAATGTTATTTTCCTACCTTTCAGCAGTAACAAGCTTTTTTAGCTAAAAAGCACTAAATTCCCATGTGCTGATGCTAAGGATGTAAATGTCTCTGCAATCTAACAGGGCCTTGCATAATTTCCATGGTACCACCTTTTACTGGCAATAGTTGGACCAGTTGACTACAGCATCTTCCTCATCAAGAAATTTTTAAACTTTTTAACTGAATGAAGGGGTACTAAAGACAACAACCTGCTGTGAAATGACCAAAATTCCTATGCAAACAACTCATTAGCAGTGTTCAAATGCAATTTAAATTCCTAGTTGTTAAAGTGCTCCTCAATTTCATGGTAAGTTTCCAAGCAAAATTACATGCTATGTACTATTTAATTGATTGTTTTCTACTTCTTAACATCCACTTATTCCCTCCTCCTGTCCTTTTCTTAATTTCAAGGGATGATAATAACTTTTCAGGGAAGAAAGGGGAACAGCAAATGGAGTTGAAGAGGGATTTACCTGAAGAACAAGGTTGTAGGAGGGAAGTGGCTGCCAAAAGCAGGCAGCTTCACCAGAACTCATCCCTCTGATATTTTTGCAGTAGGGGTGTGAGACAGCACAGCACAAGGATTCTTTTCCTCTCCACCATAGGCAGCCAGGCTTCTGAAACCTGATATTTCTTTAAAACATTGTCCTCCCCTACCAGGACAAGCAGTAAGCACAGTTAACTATTTGAGGCCATCAGTAAAGCAACAAGAGCAACCCATTTCCTCCTTCTGGGCACACCAGTCCTTGAACCAACACGCTCAGTGGAGGCAAACAAGTTGTTCTCATTTGGAGATCTCATCCCAAATGCAAACACCTAACCCACAGGAGAAAAGTCCCCCCCAAAGCTGACTGAAGAATTAGGCTGTAAGTGAGACCTCCTGCTGTGTGACCAGCTGGTACAGGAGAACGTGTGATACAGCTAATAACAACAGACATTTCTTAAAAGCCAGCACTCCACTCAGATCGCAGGAAAGAGCAGCCACACAATTAGGCGAGGTGCCATCTGGAAGTTTCTCAACTAATGGTAAGCATTGGGATCATGTCACACACTAGCAACATAGATCAACTTTATGAAATACTCAATGCCTCTTGGTCTACCTTTAAGCAACTGATGCAGAAATATTTTGTGCTCAGAAAAGCATGACTTTATTAGAATAAGAGAGATGAGTTTAACATCATCACTGCCCAAGGCTGAAAAGCACCCACCTGTCTACAGGAGCTGAGCACAAACCATCATATGAAACACAGAGATTTGCACTTTTCCCAAATCTGCCACACAGTGCCTTAAGTTCTATGCCTGCACTTCAGAATAATACCACTTTCCTCAGCCTTCAGGCACAGTTTAGTACTTAAGGGATCCAAAACCTCTGCCTAAAGAAATGTAAAGTATAAGATGGGCAGAGGTTTGTAACCTTCATCCCTTCTATGCCCACATGTGCTAGTCCTGTGCTGTCTGGGGCAGCTTCTCTTACCTGCTGTGGGGCACACACACCCAGCCCTTAGTGCATACTGAACCCCCTCAGAGCAATCAAATCACAGTGCTGGTGTAACCCCTCTGCCACCTATGCAGTGCCAGCCCTGGATTGATCAGAGCAACAGCCGAGATGAAGGATGGGCTGTGAACCACACCTCCTTACGTGGGAATAAAGCAAGTCCTTCTTGTTTAACACATCATTAGAAGAGACTGAGAGAAGCTTAAGAAAGTCAGGCACGGAGCTCTCTGACCACTCTTGAGGGCCAGTGCCATGCAAGGCTTCTCAGGCTAGAGTGTTTACTAGGTGCCAGGCTAGAGCAGGGGAAAAAAAAATCTTTAGACAGCTGTATTAATTTAGAGGTCAGCCCTTAATGGCTCTGTTCCTGGAGCGGGAGAAAATCCTTTGTGGATCCTGGATAGCGTCAGTGGTCACTGAATCTGCTCAGGTCCTGGAGAAACACCAGATGGAGTGCCCTGGCAGCCTGCAGTCCCAGCCGTGGGCATCACCTCGTCCTTCAGAGCTCCCCCAGCTCTGCCAGCACCCACCAGGAAAGGGGGGCACAGGCAGCACATGGGGAGCTCATCCTTCACAGTCTGTCCAGCTCTCAAGTCCCATCCTTGCAGTGGTGAGGTGTTGCACAGAGAAGGATCAGCACATGAACATTAACAGTCACAAAGCGCTTTCCCAGCCCTGCCCGGAGTGCTGGGTTACGGCACCCAGGCACTGCTCATCCTCGTCTTCCAACAAACAGCACATCCTGGCCAGCAGGAAAAGGAGGAAACTGCGAGGGGAACAGAACATCATCATTTCCAGTGCCAGCGTGCTGTCCCTGAAACACCAAGCTCAGCCACAAGCAGCTGGTGAAGCCTGGATGCCACCAGAAGCACGGCCATCGCACGGGGCCACGTGTGCACATGCAGAGGCAAAGCACAGCACGCAAGGAGCAGCACAGACCATCCTCCCACTGCCAGAATGCCACAGCTCAGCATCACCATGCATGACAGAGGATGAGTGGCTGCTGGGGAAGTCGCTGGGCTGAGGCCTCAGGTGCCCTGACAGCTCCATACTTGCCCCAGAGCTCTGTTTCCTAAGCCATCACCTCCCCTGCCCGTTCAGGCTGGGCACTCTTTAGGACAGCAGTTCTGTCCTTTGCACCAAGTACAGCCCAGCCAGGCTCTGACCCCAATAGCTGCAGTAATACAATCAGCCTTTTGAAACAACAAGGATTAAAATGCAGCTGAACTCTACAAACCCTCAGCACGTCCCAGCCACAGACAAAGCTCCAGCAGTTCTTCATCACTTTTTGTGGCTCAGTGATATCGCGCATCCATCTTCATGTAAACTAAACCAACTATCTTTCCCAGTTCAGAACAATCCAGACAGTTTTGTACCTCCAGGACCTGCTGCAAATCCACATCTCTGGAAAAACCAAATCTCACACAGAGTATTAAACCCTATTTAAAACGGCAAATGGAAAATCGACAACGGGTTTTAACTTTCTAACAAAGGTCTTAAGTTTAAGATAGAGTATGAAGCAATAGATCTGAAGAAGCCTAAAAATACCAGTTAGCTAAGAAGATACAAGGATTACTAACCAGCAGTGGGAACTATAAAAGGGTTTTCACCAGTGCCCCTTCCAAAGGAAAAGGATGAAGTGCGGTGCTTTCCATTTGAGGTGCAGGACTGGCTGCTCCATGACCCCCAGAGCAGTGTTAAAAGCACTCTGTACATGCTACATGCTCCAAATGACAAAAGGAATGCAGGATGGTGGATCTCTGCTCCAGATTCCCCAGCATGGTTTTAGCTGCCATGAATAAAACAGGAAGCAGAGCATCTTCCAGGTTCCCCCCACGCCCCTGACTGTCTGGATGAACTGCAGCTTCCTTTCAGGAAACAGAAAGGAAAGATCAGGAGAGGTGGGGGGAGGGGAGGAAAAAAAGGAAAAAAGAAGCAGCCAGCTACAATACCAGACAGATTTAAAACTTAACACTAAGGAAAAATACAGAACAACAGGAAAAAAAACACTGAAACTTTATCCAGTTACAGCAGCTAAACTTCAACTAACAGAACAGAGTTAAATATTAACATTTGAGAGAAATATATCCATGTGTTATGCAGCCTTTTAACACACACTCTTGCTTAAGAGACAGAAATCATACATAAGCTATGTTTTCCTTGCTAACCACATGAATATATCCTCCTTTAACTCCACAGTGCTCTGCTGCCTTGCTGCACTAACCAGTGAAACTAAAAGGAAAAACGTGACTGAATGGGAGCTGGCTTAAATTATCTTTATACCTACTCCTGAAGAAACATTTTGCCTTTGAGACCAATCCACTAAGCCAACTTTCCCTGCTACAGAAGGTTTCATTGGGTCCCTTGCTGTTGATCCACATGCCTGCCTCCACCAGCAACGCAAACACTTTGATGAAACCCATCTGACTAAACAAAACAACAAAAAAAATCCCAAGTTGCTTGCTATAACAGCAATGATGCACTTACCAGCATTCAGGCAAGCTCCTTTGCTAATATGCTTCCCTCTCCAGCACATCAAATTTGGAACAAGGTCCAGGAGCAAGAGAGAACTGAAAACTGACCACAACAAGCTTCCAAAACAAGAAAGGGGGGGGATGAAAAAAAAAACCTTACTACAGGAATTCAAATCCTGCTTCCACCAGACCCTGAGTCACCTCCCCTCCCTTGCAATAGATCAGAGCAATGGGTAAACATTTCCAAATATGGAGATCAAAACTCCAAAGGATGTCAAAAAAAAAAAAATCACCCTTCTCTCCCTGGCTTTGGCATAGGGATGACTTGCCCCTCTGAAGCATGAGCTGAGCACATTGCCTTTGCTGACCTACACACAGCCTGGACATGGGGCCACACATAATCATCTTCAATTGTGCTTTGTAGGCTTCTGGCTTGATGGGTGTCACTGCATCTCTGCCCCCCGCTATGGATGCATGGGAAGATTCAATGAGAGCAACTCCAGTTGTTGCTGCTCAATCCCTGCAACAAACCTCACTCTCATCCCTCAACTCACCAGCAGAAAACCACCTAGAACTACTTTTTGGAGTGTTCTGTGAAGGCAAATAGGCAAATTCAGGCTGTGGTTATAGCAACACCAGCTTGGCCCAGAAAAGGCAGGCTTAGCCATCAGTCGTACCACATCCCACACTGGCTGCTCACCTGGCACAGGGAAGCTCCCCTGACCTGGCTCATCAAGTTAGTTCTTTATAAAGAGCACGTATTTGAACTTGTGTTATGGAAAAAAACCCACAAAAACAAAAGACAGCTCTGCAGAAAGGCACAAACTGAATGGACAAGACAAAATATCCCTGCAGGTACAAGGAGCCCCAGCACGGCAGCACCCATCAGTCCCTGCAGGGACACATAGTTCTGTATACCCACCCCTGGAAAAGGGACTTGAGTGCCAATGCTCAAGCCCACAAACCAAATTTAAGAGGCAGAACAGTTCTCTTAAAAGGCACAAGTATCCCTGCAGAGCTTGCATGCACACCAAAGCAACATCCCCATGCCAGCACTCCCACAAGCATCAGTCCTCAGCTGCAAAGGCTGACCTGCAGGCAGCAGGAGCTGACTCTGCCAGCCAGCATGGGACAGCAGCCTCCTGGTAGCTGCAGCCATGGCTCCAGGAGCAGGCAGCCTCTCAGGAATGTGCAAAGCAGGACATTTTCAAGGCAAACAGGCTGCTGAGGCAAGGCGATCCAACCAGACCGGAGTGATTCCCCAGCACCACCCACAAGATGCTATTGAATTTATAGGGAAGGAATTCCAGAGCTGACTCTGCCCATGTATGGCCAAAACAAACTGTGAAAAAGCGACATTATAGTTCATCTGGCTTTCACTGGTACTGAAGCACAGGCTTCGGGAGGAGCTGAAATCCTGCAGTGACAGAGGCTCTGCAATTACCTCCAGGAACTGAGCAGTGGTCAGGGCCCATGGCAGTGAGTGTTTAGCACCCAGTACCAGAGGTGGCAGAAAACATTTAAACCACTGCTTTAAAAACTGACGAATACACCCACATTTAACTCAGTGATCCATCGCTACCACTGCAAAAAAACCAACCTTGCCTGGCAGCACCAGCACACGCATGGTCATAAAGGCAGCTTTAAAGAGCCAACAGTCCAAATGCCACTAAGTGGTACGCCAGGACAACCTCCATGCACTGCAGGCTGGGACTAGCTCTCCATGGGTAGCTGATCAATTACTTTTCCAAAAGCCCACTAAAACCTCCCACAGGAGCTATGTGGCTCCCAGCCAGCAGCAGGGTCACCTGGAGATTTCTCCATGGTCAGAAACAGGAGATACTCTGAAAACCAATGTAAAAAGTGTCAGGTTCACGAAGGTTTTACCAACTCTGATTCAAGTTTTCCAGCCCTTTGCAGAAAACAATTCCCAAGGTATTGCTTTTTACAAGGATTAACAGTGGAATGAAGTAGAGAATTAGACTAAGTCGAGGAAAGGAACAAAAGCATGGAAGGGGAACACCCGGAGGAGCAGAAACCCCATCACAGGCACACACCAGCCCTTACATGTCAGCTGGTGTGTCCCAGCAGACATGAACAGATCAAAGTTCTCCCTAACAGTTAAATGCCACCACCTTGCCTGCCCTGCCAGCAGAGAAATATTGGCTGTGTCAGTGCGAGAGGCAGAGGGCTTACGGCATGGGAGAGGAATGCAGGCTGCAGTGGCACACATGCTGGGGACAGGGACACGAAATCCAGGGGAGTGAGGGCTGCTCGCACCGCCTTTGCCTTTGAACAGGGGTCAGGCAGGGTACCTTTTATGGCTCTTGGGATTGAAACCTGGGACTAATGCTTTTGTGACCTTAGAGGGACTCCCATTTCAGCAGCGAAGAGAGCTGTTAGAGGGGGTGGGAGGGCAGGGGCCTGAGCACATGGGGACAAGCCATTTCCCAGCTCTTCCGGACTGCACTTGCTGATGGGAGACCCACAGTGTGGCTACTACCCCATCTCCATTTTCCCCAGGACAGCACTAGGATCTCCTCTCCTTTTCCCAGCTGAAATGGCTTTATACACTTGCTACTCTGCTCACTTTAAACAGAGGCATCTAAGCACCTGTGTTCCATGACTCTGCTTCAGAACACCTTCCACCCCAGACAATACAGAGGAGAGAAACCAGAGGGATGGACACATCCATGTCCAACCACAGCCAACCAACCAGGAGCTCCCTGCTACATGGCAACACAAATCCCCCTCCCTGCCCCAGTACTAAGCTTGGGAAGTGAAATCTTGGGGGCCTGGGAATAAAATCCAACTCAAGCCTCCTGCACAGCAGTACAGATTGTTATAACACAGCCACTGGGTCACGCATGGATAATTTAAATGAAAAAATACAAATTATATAAGCAGGATGACTGAGAATATTTGATTCATAAAAACATCTTGAAGGGGCAGAGAACAGAGGGACTGCAGCAGCATCACAGGGATACGGGCCACATAATGCAGACAGCAAGGACCAGGGATGCTCAGACATGCACATGCACAACCACACACACAAAATACTCCTACACCATGCACAAAGGCAGATTTAGGACTTGCAAGCTGAAGTCCTGTGCAGTCAAAAGCCAGTATGTTTGTGACAGTTCCACAGGCAAAGGCAAAAACCGGGTGCAGAGGAATAAATATAGAAAGGAGTCAGGCAGGCAAAGCAGGTACTGGCTTGTAAAACCTTGGCCAGAAAGGCTCCCCAGGAGGCTGAATCTGGTAGTTTTGCAACAGCTCCACAGAAAGACAGAAGAGACAGAAAGAAAAAAAGAGAACATGAATGCATATGCATTCTTTTATTGCCATATATAGTATATACAGACATTTGGTATATACACCCCCAAGCTCTCATATGCCACTGCATAGTATATACTATATATGCATTGCCATCTTTGTTTCCATGTGCCTACACTCATACAGCCTGTGTCTGTGTGCATTTCTGGTGAGTGCACTTGTCATTACCCCCACGTCGCCTCTCCGTGCGTGCTACAGCACCACACATTGCTCTGCAGAGTGTGTCTGAAGCCTCAGCACCACGGCCTGGGATGACTTCTGGACACTCATAGCCTCCCACTGCTGAGGCCTTCCCCACCAAAGCCTCTGTATGCAAGCACCACCAGGGAACTATCAGCTTGTCTCGTATTTGCTGGTGATCCCACTCCCCATCCAAATTTGAGAGCTACAAACAAGGTGCCATGTCAGAAACTGAGTCTGACATCCTTCTGAGAAGCTGCCCCTTGTGCCTGTGACTTGTGTTTACGTACCAGTTCTCACACAGCACAGCCTTACTGGTGGGATGAACTCAGAGCAGGGCGTTTGGGAACACACAGGGCTCCACCAGACTCACGACTTTGGGTTTCTTTCCCAGCCCTGAAAAGAGAGAGACATGAGTGATGCACACTGGATGGGCTTCCCAACAGCTTGTCTCCAAACCCTGCAGTTTAACCCACACGACTTCTGGGAAATGCAACATTTTCTTCCCCAGCTTTCTTAAGCAGAAGTGCCCGTACTCTGGGACTCCTTTCAGCACCTCCAAAAGCAAGACCCACCACCCTAAACTGGGCCAGTGACCAGCAATGGCCAGCAATGTCAGCTGCCAGAGTCTGGCCAACAGCTCACACCTCCTCAAGTCACCACTCCTTTACTGCTCTTAATGCCACTGAGAAGGGGGAGAGATAAGAAGACACAAAATGAGACTTAAAATAAGAGAACAGGGTGAACCATCACTCACCTCTGGCTTTGGGCACAGTGAGGGAGCTAGAAGGCATCATTTAAGGCCTTTTGAAGCTCATAGGGTTACCATTACTGTGAGCAGAGCTACACCACCAGACCTGCCCCTCAGCACAGCCCTTTCTCTGAGGAGCTCTGTCCAATTCCCACTGGAGACTATCTCACCCTTTCCTGAAGCTGAGAAGCAGACACCACCTGTTCTTGATGTGACCTGCACAGTGTTGCTTTTTCCCTTCTGCAGACGATTAAAGTACAGCACAGGGGACAACCAGGCCACATGGTCACCATTTTGCATGTGGCATGGGACATACCCTACGGAGACCAGCAGCATCTGAAGTGCACATTCCTTCCTGTCCCCATCAGCCCCTGGCCAGCATCCCGTCCCAGCCACATCCTGGTCACTCTAAAGCCCTATCTCTGCCCATGAAAAGCACAGGCTTGTCTTGTCAATGCAGCTCAGCAGAGAAAGTTTCTGCTATTTGCTGCTGTCACTAAGGAAAAGCACAGTTCAGACTTGTTTGTTGTGCCTGTGCTGTTCATGATGGTGCATGTGAGCCCACAAATTTACAACAAACAGCAGCAAACTGTACAAGGTTGTTGGTGGCTCCTGGGCCAGGTCTCTCCTCCCTGTCACACAGTGAGGTGGCTTCTGCCCTTCCAACACCCCTTGTTCCCCACACAACATCTGATGCTGCAACAGCCACAGGGCTCTTGCCTCTCCCAAGCAGTGGCACACGTCCATTGTGCCAACACCACAAGAGAAAACCGAGCTTCATTCTGACCCAGCTCAGTCCCATGGTCCCTGTGCTGGCACCCAGCCTGGATTCCACTCAGGGATAGGCAGGTCTGAAAGTCTCCAGGGCCATCAGAGCTCCCCTCAGGTGTTATGAGGACAAAATCAACTGGAAATTGCAACGGCCTCTCCCACTCACTGCAGGGATGAAGATGAGTAACTGCAGAGGTTTATTGCTGATGAACTCAGCCAAAGAGCAATTTCTCTCCATCCATCAACGAGGAGACAAGTACAAGCAAATATTATGGTTGCGCATGTTTACTTTTCATTTTAAAATGATGTAGAGTTACATACAATTTAGGTCCTTCCCACAGGCTCCTGGCAAAATGCCCTTTGGTCTTATCTGCAAAGGCAGAAGACAACAACATTCCCCTCTGGTTCCAACACTATTTCAATTCAACTCACAACAGCACCTCCAGGAGCTCTAGGTAAGACAATACTTTTTGGGAGCCAACCAGTGTTTAAAGTATCTTGGCTCAGCATTGTCTCTCACCAGGTTTAACTCACAAAACGTTTACAAGATCAGTGATAAGACTTGGCCACTTGAACTGCATCTTCCTGGCTTTGCTTCTGATATCAGCTGTCCCTGTCACTTGTGACTGGAGTTCCTGTAGCAAGGTGAGCAGGACACCACATACCCTCCTTGAGGAATCCAGCTGAAAGCTTGCTGTGAAACCACCCTCTCAGCAGAAGCGTGGCCCAGCAACCCACTGATGCCCAGGCAGGCACTCCAGGCACTCCCTTCTGGCAGCACATCCACAGGTGAGCAGGACAGGGACAGCCTGACTGGTCACAGCAATATCACCCGAGCCAGTCTATCAAGCTACTCCATTAAAGACAAAATGATCAGAAGCAGTTCATTCACTCACCAGCTGACAATATTGATGCTGTATTACTGACAGTAAGAATCAATATTTCTCAAGAAAAAAATAAATATGAATTTAACGCACAAGTACAGAAAGCAACTTTTCCTGTTTGCAGATACAAATCTAAAACCAGTAGTTTATAATGCCTGAATTTAAGTATCAATCCTGTGTTATGGCTTAAGTTTTCTTAGACTGTTCAGATTTTTCAGGAAAGGACAGTGGAAAAACCTCTGCAAGAATTCCAAGTTTCAAAGAGAAGCAGTCAGCACTTTCAGACAAGCAGGCGTCCCTAACATAACTTCAAAGTGGCCACGTAGAAATGGAAGTAACCAGACTCCACAATCCCTTTAAATGAAAAATCTTACCTGTGAAAATTACTTCAGCTAATTACACTTCTCCCACAACAGCCTGGTTTGAATGGCATCTGATTTTCTGACTACTCAAAAGCTGCTTTTAATCTCCCTTATACTTGAAAGCGTTACCAATATTTAGAGCCTATTTATTATTATTATTATTATCTTTTAAATCAGCATGGCTGTAGTTGTTGAAGCCCAAGTGCAAACACCAGTTGAAGTGGGATAAAGCGGCCTCATGCTGGGATCCTTTGTTCCATTCCTATACGAAGCAGATGGCTCAACCTGACAGCCACAAGGAAAATTGTCATTTTAACTATTCCAGTCACCAATTTTTAAACACAGACAAGCTCTCAGCCAGTCACCCATCAGCACAAACTCACATGGGTCCCCCCCCTTTGATTGGCAGGTGCACAAACAGTTCCCCAGATGCCAACCTCATTCAATCTGACCTTTTCATTTTAAATGAAAACCACTTAAAAGCCTGCCCTGTTCTGACATATGTCTTTTTATGTCTTTCCCACTCTGTGCCAATGTGTTTGTTATTTGCTGGCCAAAGTTCCTGAACTCAGAAATTTCACGTTATCTCCTCCTCTTCCAGAGCTCTGACCCTCAGGCACTCTGGCCACTGCCAGCACTGAGGGAGCTGAGGTCTCCACATTCTCAGACATCGGAAAAATCAGACCCCTTTCATGCAAACCTCAATCTCGAGTCCAACTCTGACTTAAAATTCAGCTTATATGCATTGGTAGCTTTACACCCAAACACAGCCAAAAGCAGACAGAGACTCATCTTTCTGCACCGGGACATCGACACACACAGGATCCGGCCGTAACAGTTTTCTGAATTTGCATCTGTGCTTCTCGGGTTTCACATATTAAAATCAAACTGCTCCATTCAACAGCACACTGCTGAAGTTATCTAATAAAAGGATCACACAAGACAACAAAAGCTGGGGACGTGTTTCCTCCGCTCTGCTGCCAGTACGGCACCTGCTCAGGGAGTCACCAACACAAACAGCCCAGCTGCTGCCTTTTGGGATGTCAGATCCTGTGCTGGTGAAAAGCAGTAACTCTGTGAATGGTTTCAGTCTGCAAGGAAGCACACACCCCTCCTAGATAGCACTCAGGACAGAGCTGCTTCCAAACCCACCCCAACCCCATGTGTCAAAATTAGCTATAATGGGGCTTATCACTTCCGAGCTCCTGGTCCAGCCCTTGTCCTGGAAGAAAGCTGATGCTGACCGCAGCACAGACCGTCAGCTTGGATGGGGAAATGAGCTCCCATAATAGACCAAACTCCCTGGAAGCCCCTGCGTGCTGCAGGGTGCAGAACCTGGTGCTAAAAGCATTGCCCCAAGGGAGCCCCAAGGTTCTGCAGTGGTGTACAGCCAGCTTTGGGACCAGGTCACACATTTTTGTCTTTGCGGTCCCAACTGATTTTCAGGTTTGTCATGGTGTTCATTAAGTATGACTAAAACAAGAGGAAGAAAATGAGTTAGGATAACAGGGGGAAAAGAGAACGCTTCAGCACAGCACCACAGAAGGGATGGGATCCAACTTCCACTGAAGGGACGGCATCCAGCTGTCCCAGAGATTGCTGTATTATAGGAAATGAGAAGATCATTTGGAGCAGAACAGATCTAAACAGTGGCTAAGGAAGCTGTGAGGCAGCCCTACCTACAGCATCCCGGCAGCCAGGAGCAACCGGGCCACGATGGCCAGGAACCAACCCAAAAGCAGGACCAGCCATGCTGCACTCCTGTTATTTTAAATGCTCAAGGACAGCTAGAAAAAAAGGGTGGCTAAGGAACGAGAGGAATCAGCATGTCTGTGCCAGAAAGCCTGCGGGTCCCATGCTGGAGCAACCTTTCAGCAGCTCCCGTCACCGCCAGCAGCGCTGCCTGTGATTTACATGTCTGTAACTGACACCAGCATTGGATCCTGTATTTTCAAGCACAGGCTACTGACCTCAAGCTGCTCACACTCCCTCAGTTTAATGGAAGTGGAAGATTTTCAAAGCAGCCTCAGTGAGTTCTATTTTCATGTTTTCTTCTTCCCCCACCATTTGCTGTCTGCATTTCACTCAGCCTGGTCAGAGACACCCTGAGCAAGAGGAGGAATGTTTCACTTTCTGACTTGTATGCACCCCAGCTTCTTGATCAAAGAAGGATAATCAATCATGCACTATCAGAGCACTGCAGATCCTGGGTTTCAGACAATGGATAACGTTTTTCAATCCAAATCATAAAAAATGCCATTCCGTCACTCCCCAAGGAAAAGCCACCCTCCCCAGGGAGCACTGGCAGAACAGTGCCCTGACACACCTCTTGTCTTGCAAGGTGCTCGGTCAAGAAGAACAGACTGACAGTGCCCAGGAGCACAGGGGAGCAGTGCTGTGCCCCAAGGCAGGATTCCAGCCCAGGCTCTCCTGCAGCCCTTTAAGCTGAAATCTCTCAGGACAGAGGTGGCATATGTTTGCTGTGCCTAGTCTAAGGGGTTTATTGTAACGTTTTATAATAAAGCATAGTGTTCCTTTAACCATTTTAGTTTTAAATGGCCAAAATTTGAAAGCAGAGAACACCTTCCCCCAGGCTTGCTCAGGTGCCACCCAACGAAACCCTTGGTACCATGGCACGCCCTCTTATCACTGCCCTTAAAACCATTTGCAAAAGAAAATGGCTTTTAAAATTTAGAGCCTACATGACCAGACAGTCTTCCTGTTCAAGGCTTACATTTTATCCAGATTACATTTTTGGCCAGATCATTTGAAAAGAGCAACAAATAGCTGGCAGACAACTGGATTCCACAGTCCTGTGCCCATGTGGTCAGGCTTGGTATTTTTGAAAACATTATAATCCATGGAGATTTTTAAAAAAACACAATCAACCAGGACCAGTAAATCTCTCTGGTTTAGAAATGTTTGCCCCCTCCAAGAATTAACCTTCTTCTTTCACCTTTATACCTTAATAGCAAACTGCCTCGGTCTCAGACTTTAGAACAAATACCTCCAGGTGGGATGAGCATGTTTAAAAAAAAACCAAACACATAAAACCAACTTTCTCAGTGTTGCTTCTCCCTTCTCCAAACAGCTGCCAGAAGAGGCCAAAGAAGCATTTTCCTTCAAGAAGAAAAGGAAAAAGTTTGGATGGTTGTGTGGGGCAGAGAGGCCCACGTAAACGTGGACATGTGGCAATCACCCAGAAACACGTGGAGCAGCCTCACCACTGACTGCACCTCATAAAAACATTTCTGTTTTCAACTAATGTTTTTACTGTCACAAATAGAATAATAGGAAAAAACCCAAGTTGGTTTTTTTTCCTTACAAGAAATGAGGTGCAAGCTGACATTTCCCTCAGAAAGCTCCATTTTGGGAAAGGACCCATTTATTCCAAATATAGATAAAAATTTCTGGAGCAATTCTGACAAGCCCTAATAACTGCTTTTATTACATCTGAAAAGAACAAGGGCCACAGATGCCCGTGTATGCATCCACCTTCTGAACAAGAAAGTACCATTACTTCCATCACAGACAGAGACTGAGACATGCAGAAGATGCATTAAAAGGCTGGTTTAGTTCCTAAATTACCCTGACTTCAGCTGGAAGCCAGACTCCCAACTGAATTTGGCCCTTATGCCAAAGGAATAAAAAAGAAACAAACAGTAGGGGCAGCATTTGAGGCAATGCTTTATGCTTTTCCTCCATCTGATGGAGAAATTGGGCTGCTCCCACATAGTCCCCACTCCAGGGTAGGGATGGGGAGGGACAGTGGCAAAGGTGTTGTCCTTTGCTTTGCTGTGAGTGACAACCTGCTGTGACAATCACACAGAGCCCTGGACATTACTGCAGAGAAAGCTGCTGCCCCTCTCCTTCCCCAAAGGTCACCTGAACATCTCCACCACCAGCCCTGGGGTGTGCCAACCTCAGCCTGACATTTATAATAACTAGAAGGAAAGGAGACAGAGGTGTCCAGCACACACAGCAGCGTGACAAGGGGAAGGAAAGGCAATCCCAATGCCCCAGCTCAGCGGGACCATTCCCACGCTGTCCCACAGCACAGCTGCTGAACACCCACCCATGCAGCACAGCGAGCTGCTGACCTGCCTGCAGGATGACACTCAGCACTTCTCCTGCATGTCAGGTCAGGACTTGCTCCCACAGAAGGTGGCAGAGGTGGGGACAGCACACAGCTGCCTGGCACCAAGCCCCATACATGTTCCCATCTTCCCAGCTGGGACTTGGGCTCAAGCAAAGGGAAGGTGGCTTGGACACACCTTCACCACCTTGGGCAAGAGAACCAGCACACACAGACTTCCATGGGAATTCTGTGGAATATTCTCCCACCAACGGGGTTTAATTTATCACCTGTAAAAGGGGACTGTGATTTATCACAAAACTTTTCAGCACAGTAAGGGCAAGTATTGTCACATCTTTACTCTCCTTAAAAATAGATAAAAAGGATTTCGCTTCTCCATGCCATTGTACCTTAATCTGGAGAAGTAAATACCCTGGACTTTCACTGCATTTCCTTTATTATTTGCCTACAGCATCAACAATGACTATAAAATTACAGCTCTGAACCTCTATGATTTGGTTCACTTTGTCTGCATTCCTGTTTCTCAGTGAAAAGAAAGAGGTTTCTGGTTTGCAGAATGGCAAAGTTAGCAATTACACATCTCCCAGCACCCTTATGGGATCTCACCAGTGCTCACAGGAAACATCATGCTTCTTCCCATGTACCTGATGGTTTCTCAGCACAAAGTTTTCTTGGCTACTAATTTTCTGTGTTCTTCCAAGAGTTTGCCACGTGATTTTCTCCAACCTGCTACACCTGAGCACTGTATTCAGGAAGAGTACAGATCGACTCGTGTGAAACATTCGCTACAGCTTGTGATTGCAACATCACACCAAAGGTACAAACCACCCAAGACCAGGAAAGGTCTCTTCAGCCTTCTTCTGTCTCGCTGTGTGATTCACAGGAGCACCTAACAGCATAACACCACCATCACACCTGTCCTCACCTACTCCTACCCTACCATACTAAGCTTGTCAGCAGGAATTTTGTCGCCAGCATTTGAAGCCGGCATTTGTTACCGAGCCAAGTGTTTTATTTTTTACTTGGTGATGGGGAAAAACAGAAGGGAACCGGGGAAGCTTTTGGAGGCAAAGATCTCTCGAGGACTTGCCAGACAGTATTTTCAAAGACTGAATTGGCACAGCATCAAGGAAGTCTGCATCCAGTGTGCAAGCAAGACCAGCTCTGTGACAGCCATCAGCCAGGCTCAAGGAGCATTAGTGACTGCAGTCAGGAAAACAGAAGGCAGAGGAGGAGAGAGAAGGACTAATACTGCTCCTCTCACAAGAGGTACAGCTATCTGCCTGGTCACCACCCAAGAGGGAAACACAGAAAAAAATGAGGGGGGACCTTCAACTGCAACATCTTAGGCATCAGTGGCCAAGCACAAGTCAGCACATGCCAAGACTGACCACACAGCACTATGTGAGATACCACGCTTGGCTTTCAGCCTAGAAACAGGAGACACACATGGGAGCAGCGTGGGAAGAGGTGGCAAGTGAAGGCTGTGTCCTGTCAGGGCTGTGAATCTGTGTGTTACACACAGGGGCTCACAGAAGCCTTGCAAAAGCCATTCGCCCATAGCCACCATATATCTAGTTACAGAAACACAGATGACCTGATCACCAGGTCTTTACCAGCATTCACAGAGACTACAGAAGGTCAAGAAAGCCATCACCCAGGAACAGAGGACAAGCACAGCAAGCTCAAAGGAAACTTGACAGGCCAAAAATGACTGCAGTCACAGAGGACCAGGGAGAACTCACTCATGTCACCCTCTTTTTCTGAGGCGCTCAGAGGCAACAAAGCCTCTGACCTTTGATTAAACCACGCTACTCTCACAAGAGGGGGCGGCTCAGGGGCTCAGGAACTCAATAAGAAACTATTTATCTCAAGGTCATGGGTTCATACCCTCTTCAAGTTCTTTTTCCCTAGTCAATTAAAACAGGAGACTTGATCTGCATTAAAAAACCCGTTGCTAAGGGCACAGCCAGATACTGTCTCATCAAACAGGCAGATTAAGAACATACAGCCCCTCTGCTGCTCCCTGCACATCCCACAGCAGAGCACAGCAACTTTGGGAACACTCCCTGTGCAAAGTGAACACAACTGACTTTTGTACGCAGGGTGGAAAACAAAAAGGGGGCATTGCAGATGAGCGGGCACAGCTGCCATCACCAGCTTCCACAGCAGGTCAAACACATCATTAACAGAGCATTATGAATGGAGCTGATCCTGCCCCAGCTTTTGAACCTAGTCCGCAGAGATTCCTGCCCATCCCTGTACCACTTCTTTGAGAGGATGAATGTTCAGCCAGTGCCTGCTGCTCAGACAGCCATGCCTCGTACCCCAGCTGGTGCTCAGAGGCCCAAACCCCACCTTGGTGGGGATAAACAGAAGGCTGGAGAGGTGCTTCTGCTTTTGCACACACAGAGCAAACAGCAGTCACAGAGCTCCTGGCCCTCCTTCCAGGGCACCCAGCCACTTCGGACTGGACACCTTTCAGCCCTTAACCCTGTAGTGCCCTCAGACAGCCCTTCCAATCTGCACTGAAGGGGCACAAACACTTGCATGGACACTCAGGACCAGCCAACAAGGGAGAAGACCCTCTGTCCCCCTCCTGCTGCAGGTGCAGTCCTGTCAAGGCAAAAACTTGACAGAAGCAGAGATTGGGCAAACAGAAAGGAAAGGGGACACCTTCCCCTGTAATAGCAGGCCCACCTCAACACATGGATGGAAATCAATGGCTCTTTGAAACCAATTACTGATAGAAACTACACTAGCTAGAAACTGAGGTTCCTGGTAGTGAGCATGCACACACATTCAAAACCTTTTTCTTTCTTCTTGCTGCTTTTTAGCCCATAAAAGCCAAGATAAAAACACGCTCTGGCACACAAGGTACACACACGCACTCGTGTCGCCTTTAGTGGCTTCCCACCAAGAAAACACAGCCTCGATCCCTAATGTAATTATTAGCTTCATAACATTTTTCACAACCTCATGCTTCTCCTATATTTATCCTTTGGTCCAACAGCAGACAAAGGATTCAAGCACAAACTCCCTGTGCACCAAGATGGAGCTGCTGGCCCTGATGGGACCCTGCCATGCATCATGGCCAGTGCAAAGTAAGACAGCACAAGCAAGGGGTTTGAAAACAAATAGGAAGTCAGTGTAGTTTTGTTCTGTTCACCGAGGATGGTAATTATTTTGGAAAAGACTACACACCCTTTTGGCTTTTAATTAGCAGCAAACCATTCCACTCCGTTCCTATGAGCGGGAAAACTATTAGGGGTTATGGTTCCCCAACCAAGGAAAACAAATCTGTACCAGTCCTTCACCCCCAGAATAACTTCTGATTGTCAGGCACAGTTACCAGGGGAATTAATAGCTTCCTTTGCAAGCTCCTCACTCAATTAAACTAATCCAGACAAAAAGGCTGGGCAGCAGCCACTGGCAGCACGGGCTAAGTCAGATGTACACACTTAGTGCAGCCAAGAGACCACAGCAGGTTCAGAGTGATGAGGGACAGGAAGAGCAGCCCACAGTCCCTGTCATCACAGAAGACACCCAAGACTTGTCCTTGAGGTGCTGAATGGCAAAAATAGTGTGGTCTGTGCCCTGAGAAGACTCCAAGTTTTAACCACGCATGTGTATTCAGAGCCATCATTCATATTTCATGGAGACTGATGAAGAACTGAGCGAGCAACCACTTAAGGAAAGTTCTTGATTTATTTTAATCCAGAACCATCCTACTGCTGCACCAAGCATTTCACTTATCAGCCTTATAAATACAACTCTGCCTGAAAAATCAGGACAGCCACCCAGCCAGAGCACCAAACAGAGGCCAGGAGAAACAGGTATGGTCCTTCTTGAAGACTTCTTGAATCACAAACAGGAGAGTCCAGAGACAACTCCAGAATAAATTGCCACTTCAGTAACACTCGCTTGTCCTTAGAGGTGTTAAAGCTTGCAACTAGATGTTGACATTTGGGGAAAAAGAGGGAGGCAGGTCAAGGATACAGGCCAACCAGGAGCATGATGACTTCACACACGACCACCAAGGAGGTGGGCACATCAGCACATGGACAAAGGCAGGCAGCCAGCAAAATCCACAGCTCCCTCCTTTCAACTAGAGTTTAATAAAGTGGGAGTGTGTAAACATACTGCTAAATCCCATTCTCCCTCACACACTGAAGGAAGCTGTGTCTCTGCTGTCAGTGGAAGCCCAGCCCAGCCCTCGCACACTGTGGCAGAGCAGCCTGAGGCAACAGCAGCAGGTGCCCCACTGAGCTGAGCCCACACAGCCACCAACACACACAGCTCCAAAGGGATCTTCTAGCAGGTGTTACTGGAATCCTGGGCATCTCTCTAGCAAAGTGCAATGATATTTAACTTCCTTATGGGCTCTGGAGGCTGCTAAACATCTGTTGGGATTAGCTGGTTCATGTTTGTGAAGTGCACACAAATGCTAGCATAAGGAAGGAGCTGGCCTATTTATGGATGTGAATGCTGGACCAAGACCCAAACCCACATGCTGTATTTGCACATATGGCTGTATCTCCCTGGACACATTTCAGTGTTTTAGGATGGAGGCACGACGTGTCCCCTACAGCTTACAGCCTGCTTCTGGCCACTGATAACTTCAGTGAGTCACACTGCTCCCCTCCTCCACTTCACCCCATCCAAATGCACAACTGACTTTTGCTAACAGGCTGGGCCAGTGCAGCTCTACCAGGAGCCCCCAGATGGGGATTGCCCTTTGCGAGGGAAAACCACCTTCCCTCAAGCTCCATCCCACTCTCTGAAGTGCTGCAGATCACACCCACAGCCCACAGACCTCCAGCAGGCTCCCAAACACTCAGCTGCAGCTGATCAGCCACCCAAATTCCTCGTGGCAGGGGACTTTGCATGAAGTTTCATGTTTCTCTTGGGTGTCCCTCCCTCACACAGAGGCCTCCCGTGAGTAAGAGCTGAGGAATGAGACAGCGAGTATGCACAGCTCAGAAACTGCAGCGATGAACTCCCCAGGAAGGACGGGAAGCAGGTTTCAGATTGAACCATGCACGTTTGTTAAAGGGATGTAAGTGGCAATGGCGTGCGGTGGCAGAGCCACAGTAGCCCTACGTTCCCATGACCCAGAATTGCTTTGCACCACGTTGCAAGTCCTACATGCACAGCTCTGCTCTGTCAGAAGCTACTGCTTCCCTTTCCTCCACACATTTCAGTACTTGTCAGGTCTTTATCTTAGTCACATTCTGCTAACAAACACTTTTTACATCCTTTTGATCTCTGATCATAATCAGTCACTGTGTCCCCAAGTCAATCATTCTGCTCTTCTCTCACCATTCTTTATCTGCCAGGGCAGGACCTCCTCAAGACCCAGAGGTCACTTCATGGGTGCCACTTGTGCTCTGTGCTTGGGTTCACAGGAATTTGATGCACAAAGTTTGCCAGACTCATAACTCCCCTCCAGGTAGCAAAACAAGTGCCAGGCCCAGCCCAAGACACTACTGGTCAAATTTAGAGACATGGATAATACAAGACAGTATTGGCTGTGGGATATATGGAAGCAAAAACAAAGGACAAAAGGAATCCAGGAGTATACCAATACCATACCCAGAATTACTCATGTCTTTCATTAGATGGATAGGTCTCGGCTTTATGGAGATCATCTGGAATCACTTTCATTCTACATCAGGTAGAATTTCCACAACTAAAACACAAAAAAATACTCCCATTCTAGAAGGTGCCTCTACCAAGGGAGCTGAAACTAAACGAGATGAGCCAGTAACTTTCTGATAACACAGCTACCTTTGCACATCCAGCTCCACCCATGCAAGTGGGCACACCCTTAATCAGGCATGAATCAAATCACCTGAGACACAAAAAAAAATTTATCAAGAGTTGTTGCAAAAACCCATCAGGTGGCTTGTGCTTCTCTGCACTTCAAGGGATGGGGAACAGCCAACAAAGCTGGAGCAGATCACTTTTGCTCAGACTTCTGGCACATGACAGCATAACCCAAGACCTAACACACCACCTCAGGTGTGCAAATGAATACAGATTGGAGGCTTGGGCCATGGCATCCAGGGAAGCAGGATGATGTGGATATGAGTACAAGAACCCAGAGAGTTGCCTGACCCTAGACAGGGTGGGGACAACCAGCACAGATGATCACTGTAGTGCACTGGAGCAATCCTCTCTATCCTGTCCCAGGGCAGAGCACAGAAAAGCAATACACCAGCAGTGCAAAGGTGAGTGGATATCAAGCCACCTGCCCTGCATCCTTAGAGACATTCAATACCCAACTGTAGGAACAGTGCCCACAACACACTGCCTGTAGGCTGTGTGTGCAACGAGGGCACGGGAGTAACTAACTTCATCCAGAATGACTTAAACATGAACACACCCTGCAGGGATCCTTGTGTGTAGTAAGGCAATGAGCTCTGCTCTTGTAGCTCCTTCTCCCAGGCTACAATGTACTCCTTAAAAATTTCTCAACTAACTTCCCCAGCCTCTACACACCCCAAGTTCACAGTTCTCCCACGCAACAGAGCAAAACACATCGTGCCAAGCCATGGAAGGAGGCATGCAGGCACTCTGTGAGCTGCCATCCTTTCACCCAGACACTTTGAGGACCTGGGTGGGTGAAGTGCTTTGGAAAGACGTGATTATTTATATTGTTTTAAGTTCACCTTCTGCTCTGGCCACATTCCCAAATCTTGGATGCAGAGGGAGACACTTGAAGAGGCCTTACATGCCAAGAACCCCACACTCATTCCTGCAGCAACACAGAGGTCCAAGGCATTATTCCTAACTTCAAGAAAGTACTTCGGCCCCACAGTCCTTTAGTTAATGCCACTGTTAAAAGCCTGCAAATGTCTGCACCACTCACAATAGGATCTCCTGCTCTGGACAAGGCTGACTCTTCACTGCAGTGGTCACTCAGCATGCTACAGTAGGAAAGAAGCCTGACATCTCCCCAGGTAACTTTAACCCTTCTGCACTTGATTTGTTCCCCATGTGGCTGCCTTCGGAGCAGATTAGGATTTGGGTACAGGACAGTGTTAAAACACTTGCTTATCTTCAGGCACACAAGAATCTGTGGAGTTCAGCTGGATTACTCATACCCTTGAATTTCAAACTTACTATGCAGAAGGTTCACCAAGACCTCCTTAAATGGCAAAGATGCAATGCCGTGTTTTCCAAGCTCAGCTCTGCATCCCAAGGAACTCAAAGAAGAAATGGATTCTCCGAAAAAGCACCAAAGTGAAACTGTACTAAGGAAGGCATAATTCTCATTCCCCCAAAAAATAGCCTGCAGGATCAGAAGTGAGGAATAAGCTTTAAAAGAAGCTTAAACTACCCTGAAAAATGTCTGTCACATTGTACATGGGAAAACAAGTCACAGAGGATGCATCAAGCAGATTATGTGAAGTCCCCATTACTTCTACTCCTTGAAATATGTTTTTCTATATAAATACCACCTGGACATTTAACCATCTTTGTGGACATTTCTTTACCTCTTCACTACCACATTTCAGTTCCAACAGCATTAAGCTGCTCTAGCCTCCAAATGCCAGAGGCAAAGACCAACTTCCACACTAAGCTAGGCATTTTAATACCCACATAAGCTAAGTACAGGCTTTGCCCCCCAACCAAGGATAATAATGATAATGCATACAGAGGCAGGTACAGCAGGAATATGGGGGAAGATAAGTCTAAATGCAAGGAACAGTTCATAATAATTTCCAGAGTTGAGCAGAAAGGATGTTAACTTCAGTCTGTAATTATACACAATTCTTTCCAACCATTTCTTTGCTTTATTATCAGTTATGACTGCACACTTAAGACAACAGCCCATGTCTAACTCCTTTTTCTTCTATGATTTCAGTGTCAAGGGTCATGTGAGACAACTAGTATTGTGACTCTCCAAGCCTCAGTGTCCCATCAGTAAAAGTAAGAATAATTTTCCTTCACGTTGGGAAGGCACTACAAAAATAGTTCCTTCAACGTCCAAAGTGTTCCAATGAAAGAGCAAAGAGCACTCCAGAAAAGCACAAAAGATTAATAACTCTGCATTTTGTCTTGAGTTTGAACAGTACATGGTAAATAAGGCTTGGGGCCACACATTGCACAAAGAGAAAAGCAACTCAATAGCTGCTCATTAAGTATCACCTTCCACTCTGGACACAAAGAATAGGTGCTCTGGCAATTAAGTGGCTCTCTCATAATACCTGCTTACAGGGGAGACTGAAATTAAGGTTTCAACAACCTTCATTCTGTCATTTCATAGCTTTGGAGCACTTGGACTTTGCATCTTTAACACCATTCTTTTAACAAAGTTCACAGCACACAATTAACTATGTGGCTGCCACAGTCACTATCCATTTTTCTGGGGAGATCCAGATTAAAGGCTTGTCTTGGCCACACTTGTGGTATCTCTCAAGATTTGCCCAAACCCATGATAAGCAAATCAAGTCTCTGCCTCAAACAACGAGGTGTGTTAAATCCAAGCCAGTCAATGTCCTTCAGCACGGAGCTTGAACAGGAACATCCCTGACACCCAGGCCAGTGACAAATTCAATCACTCTCCCAACCCAGCAGCTACTGCCTGCACTGTCTGGGAGACTCCTTGCTTTCATTCATGCCTCACTAAGTGGAGTAATTCAAATCTCTTAAGGTGAGGTAATAAACTGCTGAAACAGAGAGCTCCTTAGGGTACGTGCACAAAGCACGTTGAAAACGCACATGCACATTACTGACACAGAAACCACCCCACCTGGGGTACAACCAGCACAGCCACTGCAGCAGGACCACCCACAAGTCACCTGTAACAACACCCCAACGTTCTCTTTCCAAAAAGCAAACCTCACCAACCTGAATTCCATGCAGCAGCCACACAGCTGACAAAGCCCTGCAGGAAATAAATACAACAGAGCCAAATTTAAGCTCTGTATAGAGCTGGACCATTTCTACCCCACCACACAGTGCAACCCCACCCATCCCAAGGGGCTCCACAGATCCTTTTTCAAGGCCCTTGGGACAACCTGTCAGTTCAGCCTTCTCTGTCCCACCTGCCTTTGCCCAGCTGTCAGGGCTGGTCTCACAATAAAGCAGCTGGGTCCTGGTTCCTCAGCAGAATTCCAGCCCCCAGCCCCAGCACAGGCTCTCCATGTGTGAAGAGATCAGGAGCAGAGGGAGAACAGAAGATGACTGCAGCTCCCCACAATGAGATCAACCGGCAAAAAACAAAAAACAAAAAAAAAAAGGGAGAGGGAAGTTACAAATTGATGCATAAACAAGGCCTGACTGTGCAATTCAGAGCTAACAGGGCAGTTTATTAAATGTTAATTAAATCCTTAGTGCCTGTTACTTCAGTCATGGAGATCAACTTATTTTTAAATTAAATAAGCAATGAATGCTTAGATGAACTTCTATTAAATTTCACCCAGTGAATGAAGTATGTGGGGCTTTTAACAGACATTAAACAAGATAGTTATGGCAAGTTAGTTGATACTTTATTACCTAAAGATAATGGCTGTATTAAATCTCAACTAACTTCCACTGGCAGCACAATCATCCAAGATCTGGTGGAAGTTTTTCTGCCTTGAAGCATCACTGAGCAGGAGGAGCAGGAGGAGGAAGGCAGCCAAGAGCTGAACGGCACCTACTTAGAGGATGCTCATGTGCATAAACTCTCTTGACACAACACAGGATCCCTCCCAGCCAGATCTGCAAACCCCAGAGAGGGCTGATGGGCTATTACCCAGCAACAAAACTGGCATAAGCCAGAGACCCTCATGCATGCCTCCCTGCCCCCAAACCCAACGAAGCAATTTATGGGTTTGCTGAGGAATCAGGGTATTCCAAGGCTCCCTTATGGCATCAAGGGCAACAGAAAACATCCTAACAGCCTGCAACACTCAAAAGCTTTTAACTTTGTCTAAGAAAAGGTTATCAGCAGCCCACAACTCCACCGATGTTTGTTTTCCTTCTCTGAGCATATTGTGATAGTTTGGGAGTTCTTCTGACTCACACGTGTGTGTCACTGTCACCCACAGATCCCAACAACAGATACCAGCAGTCTAAAATGACAGCGACTTGCTGACAGTGACTTAAAAATTATAATTTTCATGCCAGCTCTTGCAGTTGCTCAGAACCTGATCGAAACCAGCTCTTGGAGATCAAAACAGAATCTCCACTGAGTTGTCTCTACCGATAACCTTAATTGCAATGATTAAGTGTGGGTAGCAGGTTTTAGTTTCTTTCGTGTTTGGACTGGAAAACATCACCAGCCCTACCTGGCCTGCTATGCCCAGGAATAGGATGAATGAAAGGAACCAACCCTGCTAAACTCTGCTTCTCAGACAGGCACAAGCTCTCAAAAGCTTTAATGTTTTGTGGGGGTTTTTTCTGGTCTGTGGTTTTCGGTTTGATTTGTTGTTTTCTTTTCTCTGTTTGTTTCTATTTTGCAAAACAAAGGGCTCCCTAAATTAGAAAGAGGAAAACACTAAGCTCTTCGAACTTTACTGATGCTTTTCTCCAGCATCCCAAAGAACACATGGACACCAAAAACACAAGACCTTCCCACCAATCCCTCCTTTGGAACCCCTGTTTGTAAAGTTATTTCAAGTATTTTCCCATGTATAACCCACACTCTTTAAAGGCATTGTTCTTTGTGAATCTGTCCATCAGACAACCCACATCCTTTGACAAGCTCTGGTTTCCATCTCCTTTGCTCCTGTCTCCTCTGTCCTGGCTGCAGTTGCAGTTAGCTCTCCAGTTCTAAGAGAATTATGCTGCTACAAGAGAGGGAGCAAAGGGAGATGAGGAAGCTGCTGGGATGAAAAGACAGGCTGTGGAGGGAGGACCTTGTCTTGCAGACAGGAGCATCACTATCTCATTCACATGTGCACACAGCAAACACAGACATTGAATCCCAAACTTCTGGTGGATCACATGGACTTGGTATTTGTCTTGCTTCCCTGAAGGTTTCTCCCCATCAAAAACAAAAATACATTACCTAAAAAGCACAGACATGGGTAAAAAAATCACGGAATGGCTTGAGTTGGAAGGGACCTACTCTTGGCTAGTGTATATTTCTTCATCATCCTGATGCCATCTTTAAAACCTGTTCCTGTATTCACAGGGACTTAGCTCCACCTTAGCAGGGCAGCCACAGACCACACCAGAGTCTGGATGATCAGTTAAAGGCGAAACCCAGCATCTGGGGCCAAACAAGAGCAGAGAGTGCAAGTGTTTTGCAGAGCCATGTCAAGGAGAGAAGGGCTCAGCAGGAGAAAGGCAGAGCTGTGTGGGTCAGGCTTTCAGAAGCTTGAGGAGAAACAAAATGCCACTGAGAATGTATTGTTCACACAACTACGATAGGCAGAGCAATAGAGAAACCACTGCGGGCACCCTGAGGGTATTTGTTTCCACAGACACACGGAAACTGTCTTCTTGGAACAATTTGTCATGCACCCAAGCTACTGCTCTTCTCTAGCTACAATCAGCTAGAGATGATTCATGGAAACCTACATGAAACTGTTTCTTCTTTCCAATTAGATGTTTATGATACAATGGGCACCACCACGGGCTGGTACAACTCTGAATGTACCTGACACTCGTACAACCATCCCATCTTCTTTTCAGACTTGGCTAAACTCTTGTTCTCAGCATGACATTCTGCATGATAAATGCTACCATTAGTTACACTGAAAAGCACTTTCTTCCTTTTAATCAGCCACTTTCACCTTGGTTTTCAGTTGTACAAAGGAATAGGCATCTTTTTTCCACAGCCCTCACTGTTTCTCTGACACCTTTCTAACATGTGCCCTCTTAATAGGAGTGATCCCATACTACTGGTAAAACTCCCTCAGGTTTTCCAGCTCCCAACCATTCTTACTATCCCTCTCCAGAACTGCATACACGAAGTTTGACTAATCAGAAGGGTATTACTTAAGTTTTGTAGTTAGACAGGTGGACACAAGCAGTGATTTTAACAAACAAGGCAACAGCCAGGCTTCAAAATTCACTGGTGTTTCCACCCTGAGCGTGAACCCCCACACTATAATTCCTACTAGGAGTTATAATTAAAAATACATACTGATAAGATAGGAAAGAGCACTCCAGCTCCACTGAGACTGCAGCCAACACTATAACATGCCTTGCAAAACTCACTAATCCAGCTCTGGAGCTTCATCCCTGAACATCATAGAGAAACAAGTGCTTTAGCAAGGATACACACTGAATCCAACATTACACTGCACCAGCTCCTCATTGTACCCATTACTTCACTAACACAGGACAGCTGAAGGCATTTCTCAGAGCAACTCAACTTGGAAATCCAATGTGGTCTGCAAATTTTCATGTGGCAAGACAGGTAAACTAACCATGACTGCCAGGATATGGGACCTGAAAATCACTTCTAGCCTGCCAGTCTAAAGGCAGGCTTTTGCCAGTTTGTCCTGGTTTCACAACAGCACATCAGAGACATCATCATTTAATACTTTTATCCCCTAAAGCAGGGTGACTCTCCACCAAACAGGAAAAAGAGAAAGGATTCATAGACATGGAACCCACATTGAGATGGGCATGCTCACCAGCATCCTGCCCTGCCATCCAGGCTGGCCTCCAAACATGTTCCAAAGGTAAAAATCTCACCTTCTGAGCAACAAGAATTGCTGTTTCTCTCCCAGCTCGGTACCAACACCTCTGCCCAGCCAGTACCGACTATACCAGGCAATTGGGGCTGGCAAGACAGAGACAGTGAGAAAAGCAGTAATTCCCACTGACCCAGGCACCACAGAGACTGCACATCAGCAATTCAGAGGAGCTTGGGGCTGTACCTACAGAAGCTTTAGTGAGACAGTTTTAGCTTCATTTTCCTGGACATGTCCTTCATTTCCACCCAGGAACTTACCCAGGCAGCACACAAGGGCTGCATGCCACCAGCCAGGACTGCTGGCAAGGTGGGACACACACAGCCAATGTGTCCATGGCCACGCAACACACACGGTGCCAGTGACTTTTGGGAAGCAGGTCTCCTATCCACTACAAGGCATCTCTCTACAGGATCATTACTGATGGCAACTTACTGCTGCTGCTATCCTGGACACAGGTGTCCCTGATCTGGCAGTTTTTCCTCAGCCTACATAAGCTGAGCCAGGTGGAAAAGAAAAACCTGAATAAAACAATTACAGGAAAACCATCTATGAAACAACAGGCAACAGGCTTGAAGGGCCCATTAGCAGCACCTGCATCATAACAAAGTTAAAGGCAGGATTTTACAGGGAGGGTTGGGGCTTGCTGACAGGTGGCTCTGTGGCCACCACCCACACCATCAGCTGCTGATGGCCCATCCCGCAGGGGAAAACCCTTCAACAAAGGCTAAACAATTGAAATAAGAGCTAATAAATTTAGGAGCAATAGGCTATAAGGTCATGGGGTGGGCAGGGGGAGACAGACCAAGTTATCGGGCAAAGAGAAGTTTTCAACAATACATCTTTATCCACAGATGCACATATTTCCCAAGGGAAATCCCAGAGTATTATTTAGCCCTGTGGGGGCCGGTCCTGCTTCAGCAAGGGTGGGGATAATTAGAAAGTCCCTCACATCCCTAAACTGTGCTGCTGCACAGCAGGCTGAGCTACATGCAGGACAGCAGCCAACATTTTTCAGCAAGAACACAGACACATGGAGATGAAACGCTGTATCCTCTTCTCCAGCTCTGCATGTTCCCATACTTTCCTAATATCCCATTTCTCCAATTACTTGGTGAGCCAGCACCTGCTGTATCACCCAGTTCCCAGGCACCCCCCACTCTCTGAGGTCTTGCCCCAGAAATCATTCCTGGAATGTACAAGCACAAACTCTACAGTTAAATGAGTCCATGGAAGTAAGGAAATCCTGAAATTTGTCCAGAAACACTTGTGGCTTCTATGTGAGACCTTCCTATTTTGTATGGGTCAAAATCCCTTTGTGCAGAGGGATCAGGGTATTGCAGATGTGCAGGGAGACACATCAGCAGGTTTGATGGCTCCTGCAAGCTCCTTAAACTTTTGTGTACCAAGTCCCTAGCAAAACGGAAAGAGACAGGAAACTAACCCAAGAACAACACAACTGGGCTAAAAAGTCAATTCCTACAGGTGCAAGAAAAAAGAAACAAACAAAAAAATAATCACAACAAAACAGGAAAATCCAACTCTCGCTTGTTTCACCGGCAGGGCCAAGCTGCACCCCGAGGTACAGGCGGCAGAGCAATTAGGCAGGAGTTGCTTCATCAACGCCTCCTCGGGAGCACTGCCGGCTTCCCAGCGCAGCCCCGGGGCGCGAGGAGTGCTCCTGAGCAATGGCAGGGGCAAGGTTTGCCTGTTCAAAAGTAGAGGGCAAGAAAGGGGGAGGGTAAAGAAAAAACTGTACTTTAAAAAAAAAAAGCTGTGGGTGACGTCAGGGTGTGGGAAACTTTTCCGTCCTTACCTGGTGGGGAAGGCAGGGCCTCCCCCGGCATATAAAAAGCTACCGGAGCTTTACTCAACTTGTTATTTACCACGAGCCGCGGCCGGGGGTCGGCGGGCGGCGGGGCGGAGCTGCGGCAGCCCCCGCCCGGGCCAGGTGCACCTGCGGCACC